>JAGXJF010001429.1:0-226598 GCA_019208055.1 Stipa capillata
TAGCTCCAGTAAGACAGGTATTTTACCCTCGTAGCCCGACATCCTTTACTCTGGCGGTTAAGCCAAATCAAAGAGCAACCTGCTCTGATACCAATTGAAAGGACCGAGATGCCGACTAGAGGGGGTGAATAGTTGGCTTATAAAATTTCCCTCTTTTAATCTTTTGTTTGAGTTGTCAGATTAACTTCACAAGTTAATAGTGGACGGTTGTGACACAGGTGAGTGACACGGGTGGAAACTATGTGTGAATTAACACACAGCTGTCACACAGGTGGAAGGCACAGGTGAAGAGTTAACCCAACACAGGTGCTCTACTTAGACTGCTTGTTACATAGGTGCTGATACAGGTGAATACAAGTGAATGAAGCAACTGAGTAACAGGTGATCACACACAGGTATAAAGGAAATCTAGCACAGGTGAAAAGGTAAACTTAGCAGATCAAGTCTAAGAGACACAAGCAAGCAAGTATAAGCAGATATGCATGCAATACAGGAAGGTAAAGGAGACTCAGGGGTTTTTCATCGAAGTTCCCAACTCTTGGCAGAGAAGTTACGTCTCCGTTGGAGAGACCACTCCTAAGATGGCCAGCACTGAACCGTGCTTCTTTTCCGAGTACCTGATCCTTCAGGACTCTTCCTTTTGCTTGTGGAGATCCTTTTGCCTTGCAGCAGGTAGACCTCAGAACACCTTCACAAACTACTGGTTCAGCCCACACAAGCTTGGGTGATACTAGCAACTCCTACACCCGTCTAGGAGTAGACAATCTCCAAGAGTAACAGATGATGCAGCAGCAATCTCTTGGAGGAACCTTTGCTCGTGCTCTAGCTCACAAAACCACTCAAACTAACCCTTAGGCTCTCGGCTCTTGTGGAGTGGTTGGAGGCTTTGCAACGGTCGTACGCGAATCACTGATTTGAGCAAGGTTGAGGACAGAGTCCTCCCCTGGTCCCCTATATATAGGGTCCATAAGCACCTGACCGTTACCCTGTTGCCACGTAGGATTAAGTGAGCCACCGGTGTCAACCACCGGTGACACAGCTACACCCTACACCCAACTGTACCCGGCTCAGGCAGACCGACACCTGTGTCACCGGCGGCGCACACAGGTGAACCCTTAGCTGATAGCCGCACTACTCAGCCCGGTCCTGGCACATGACATGCCCTCAGCATACTTCAAACTCTAATACCTATAAGGAGAGAACCTCCGACAGACTTCTGGCTCATCAGACCGCCTATCGCAGTGAAGGTACCTTAGCATTTACAAGCTCTCCCCTGGTACAGAGATGTACCTGAGTCATAGAGCGGAAGACCACCTGTGACACAGCTGTGTCACACAGGTGCCTAACGCTCTAGGGTTTTCACACAGCTACATACTTTTGTGCAAAGCTATTGACACAGGGCAATTGGCCTTAAAGCACCAATCCCCTTGACTAACACTCTGAGCAATGAGCAAGGTTCCCTTAGACAAACTGTTACTGTTTCATCACTCTTGATAGTACGGGTGATTCCTATGGACTCAAAGAAACTAGCAAATCTAGGCTTTACCTGCCACCAGCTGAAGTCACGGCCCTTGACGCATCAAGCCACCATCATCTTGCTTGCAGCTCCCTGCACAGCACCGGCTTCTTCTCAGCTGTGGCACAGCTGCCTAGCACAGCCATCTCTTTGTCCTTGAAAGCACCTTGTACCCTTTTTGGTGGCCATCCTTCTCTGGATAACCTTTCTTTATGGAACCTGTAGATTCTGCTTACACTAAATGTAAATATTAGATTCCAGTTTAGGTTGCCATTAACCATCAAAACCATATTAGGGCCTAGATGACCTTTCAGTGTTTCTCTTGGGTCTTGATTTCCATTTGGTTTGTCGTTCCTCTTGGCGATCGGACGTCTCTTTATCCTGGAAGCCGGAAAGGACTGCTTCGGTGTTATGTTTCCCCTTTTTCGCTCGTCGACCATCTCGGGGGGAGCGTCTTGAGTCGTTGTCCGGAGAACGCTTTCTTCTGTCGCGGCCATCCGACCTGTGGAGGCCTCGATTGATCTCAATGTTGTGGAGGCGTTGGTCTTCGTAGTTTGCCCGTACCCGGAGAATTTCCATGAGTTCCGCTGTGTTACGTGGCTGAGCTATGTAGACGTGATCCAGGCATCTTTCATCGCAGACGGCAGGTTGGAAAGTCTCGAGTACCTCAGTGAAGGAGAGGCCTGGGACAATGTTGACTTTACTCTTAAACCGGTGACGAAGTCGCGAAGGCCTTCGTCCTTTCCCTGCCGTATGCGTTCGAACTCGGACCTCAAAGTTGAGGCATCACGAGTTGTGGAGAAACTTTTTATAAACATGTCTTGGAACTGCGCCCAACTATAGATGGAGCCTTCGGGTACATTTTGGATCCAAGCGGCGGCGTCCTCGACGAGGCACACGGGGAGGAGGTTGGCCATTGACGTGGTATCTCCTCCTGTCGTTAGGATATCCTGTGTGAATCTGATCAAGAACTCTTTTGGGTTCCCTTTTCCGTTATATTCCAGGTTCTTGCTGGAATGTACATGCTTTAGAATCCGCGCTGCTCTTAGTCTAGGTGAGAGCGCGGGGCAACCGGCGATAATGCCGGGGAGGAATCCTTCGTCATCTGATGAGTAGTCGTGGTGACGGCTGCGGCGGTGATGACGATCTGGATAGTCGTGGGAGCGGCACCTGCCATTATGGAAATGGTCCTCCCGGTTGTGATCGTCCAGTCGAGCCTTGCCTCGATCACGACGATGGCCGTGGTTATCCCGATCTCCGCGGGTACGGTCGTAGCGACTGTCGGGTGACCGCGACCGGGTCCGGTTCCTTTTCGAGGAACGTTGTGGGGTATGTTGTGTTCGAGGTGACTCGCTATCAGGTTGATACCTGGAGTTGGTGTGCTGGTCGTGATTGCGTGCCCGGTCCTCTCCGGAGCGTCCTCGTGGTTCCCTGTTCAGATCCGTGTTGTTGGCATCGAGGCCCAAGTTGATCAGAACTCTGGCCTCATTATGCGCGGTCTCGGCCACGTATTAGACGTCGGTGAATGCCCGCTCGTGTTCCTCGTAGAGTTGTCGAGTTGCATCATCAAAGCGATCGGATAGTGCTTGCTTTATCTGGGCGGCAAGGGCTCGCGAGTGAGCGACCTTCTTCCCGGCTTCGGAAACTGGGGTGGCAGATGAAGAGTCGTTGACATCGATTGGAGGTCGTGTCGCACGTGGCGTAGTGTCTGTTCCCGCCATGTAAACATGTGGGAAGTTGTAGTCGAATCTCTCTAGAGTTGGGATTGAGTGAATGCTTGAGCCGCTTTCGGGGAAGACATCCTCGAGAATATTTGATCCTTGACTGTTGTGCGGAGAATTGTCCCGGTGGAAGCTTCCTCGAACCCTGCGGCATTGACGTCGCGTAGTGGAGCGGAGATGCTTCCTGTTCAGATGGTGCCTAAGGTCAGCCGGATGCAACTTGATCCGATGGCGATCGAGTTCGGTAACGGCTTGTCAGAACACAATCTAGCGCTGGGTGTGCCTCGAGGCAATTGTGCTTCGTAGATCGCGCGGATCAGAAACGTATGGGTTGAAGCTTGTGCGGCCACGTGGAGTAGCGGTGACTCGTAGGGCCGTTGGATGAGGTTGCTTGTCTACCTCCATGAATTGGTGTTGAGGCCGTAGAGCCCTCGCAGGATAAGGAGCGTTGATGTAGCTATTGCGAGATCCGAGCGACACGTCGTAGAAGTCGGCGTCGTCGAAGCCTGTGTACACCATCTTGTCGGAGAGTACCACTGAAGCAGAATTAAGCTGACGTAAAGGCCCCACGGTGGGGCGCCAGCTGTCGATGTATAGTATATGGGGGGGTACCGATAAGCGTACTCGTACAGCACGGATTTATACGGTAGCGGGGCGATAACTCAGGTCAACTTGATTCTGCAACACCGATATACCCAGGTTTAGGCCCCCGAGTTGGATAATAGCCCTACGTCCTGCTAGGATTGGATTAATATGCGGTACAGAGTACCAGTAGTTACAAGGGGGGCTCGACGAGTAGAGAACTCGGCGAGATCTGCTTATAAGGGGAACTCGACGGGTTGGGAACCCGGCAAGATTGATTTTGAGGCTGAGAGATCTCGAAAGTGGCTAGTCGACTAGGGTTTTCCGATCCAATCTAACTTGTCCCATCCTCGAGGGGTTTATGCTCCTTATATAGGTGGAATAAGGCGGTAACCTCGTCGCGAGTCCTCGTAGTACACGAGTCGGACTTCTTCTTAATGCCATATCTTGAGTCATCGTAGTACACGAGTTGGACTTCTTCCCGAAAGCATGTCAAGAGTTGTTCTCTGATCCTTATCAGGACTCATCGACTTGAGGCCTACGCTGTTGGAAATATGCCCTAGAGGCAATAATAAATTGTTATTATCATATTTCTTGTTCATGATAAATGTTTATACTCCATGCTATAATTGTATTAACCGGAAACATAATACATGTGTGGTTTTATAAACAACACCGTGTCCCTAGCAATGCCTCTATCTGGCTAGCTCGTTGATTAAATGATGGTTAAGGTTTCCTAATCATGGACATGTGATGTCGGTTAATAACGGGGTCATGTCATTAGGAGAATGACATGATGGACAGACCCAAATTAAGTTAGGCAATTCGATCACGTCACAAAGTTCATATTGCATAGCTTTCCATTGTTAAATGTTCCGATCCTTAGACCATGAGATAATGCCACTCCCTGGTACCGGAAGAATACTTTGGGGGCATCAACCGTCACGCCGTAACAGGGTGATCATAAAGGTGTTTTTCAGGTATTTCGGAAAGTACTTGTTGGGTTGCATGTATCGAGAGTGGGATTTGTCCATCCATGTGACAGAAAGATATACTCTGGGCCCACTCGGTAAAGCACATTCTGTATCGCTTGCAAGCACGTGACTAAAGAGTTGGTCACAGAGGATGTGGCATTACGGAACGAGTAAAGAGTACTTGCCGGTAACGAGATTGAACTAGGTATGGTGATACCGACGATCGAATCTCGGGCAAGTAAAATATCGCGAGACAAAGGGAATGGAACATTCGACATCGTGGTTCAACCGATAAATGATATTCGTTGAATATGTGGGAATCAATATGGACATCCATGGTCCCGCTATTGATTATTGATCGGAGAGGTGTCTCGATCATGTCCGCATATTCCCGAACCCGTAGGGTCACACACTTAAGGTTCGTTGATGCTAGGGTATAAAATGAGATATTAATATGGTGAGGCCGAAATTTTGTTCGGAGTCTCGGATGGGATCCAGGACGTCACGAGGAGCTCCGGAATGGTCCGGAGATAAAGATTCATATATGGGAAAGTATTTTTAGGGTTCCGGAAAAGTTCGGGATTTTTCCGGTATCGTACCGGGAAGGTTTTAGAAGGTTCCGGGGGTCCCCGGGTGGGGCCCACTTATCCCGGAGGGGTCCACATGGACCAAGGGTACTGCATGAATAGTACACACATGAATAGTGTCGCGTGAACAGTAACCCCCCTTCCTAGATGGATAAGATCGATATCCCTTAAAAATAGGAGATAAGATCGAAAGGGGAGGCTTTACTTGGAGGGAGGGTACTGTTCACGCGCGTACTGTTCACGCGTGTACTGTTCACGGGTACTATTCCTCCTCCTCCAAGTTTCCTCCTCTATATAAAGGAGGGGAGGGGCAGCCCTCCGTAGAGATCCATCCCAGCCGCCGCCTCCCTCTCTCCCATCTCCTCTCTCTCGTGCGCAGCGCTTGGCGAAGCCCTGTCCGCGGAGAAACCCCACCACCTCCACCACCATGCTGTCGTGCTACCGGAGTTGATCTCATCTACCTCATCTCCCGCCTTGCTGGATCAAGGAGGTGACGTCTTCGAGCCGTACGTGTGCACATCTCGGAGGTGCCGCTCGTTGCGGTGCTTGATCGGATTGGAACACGAGAAGATCCCTCTCGCGGCTGGGAGGTATAACCTAGCTGCGGGAGGCTGCGGGCTTCATCGACAATGGTCAAATTCTCCGCTGCGTTGACGTGTTCGTCGAGGGTATGTAAATATGATCTGTCTCTCGTTGCAAGCTTCTTCTAGATTGGATCTTGGTTTTCTAGATTGGATCTAGGTTTTCGTTTGCATCTCGTAGAAAAATTTTTGTTTTCTATGCTACGAATCCCATCATACGCCTCCTCCTAATCGGGCCTTTGGGCCACATCTTCTTACTAGAGGCCCAGTAGAGAACTACACGGTCCTTACCGTGGATATACGGTAGTAGCATACCCATCATCAGATGGTACTATGGGACAAGTATATGATGGGATTGCTGCCAGTTAGTTAGGATGAGCGTGAATCTCTATATGACGTGGTGCTCTTAATACCTTGTAGCACCTTTTGTCAGCAAGAGAACTTACTATAAACCTTGGCATTACTCCCTCCGTCCAGAAATGTAAAGCATATTTTGATTGGTTATGGCAAGACTTTGACCAATAATTATACTATTAATATATGGGTTTATGTGATACAAAATCATAATAATCATAAAGTAGTTTTGAACATTAATCTAATGCTACCAATTTTATGTCACATAAATCACATATTAATGAAGTAATTATTGGTCAAAGTCTTGTCTTAACAAATCAAAATAGGTCTTACATTCTTGGACGGAAAAAGTATTTGGTTACTTCAAAATTATCATAATTTAGTATTTTGTAATGTTCGTAATTTATTTTCTTGCTCAATTACACCAAAAACACTTCACAAGAATGATTTTTATCAATTAAACATACCAACAAGTCCAGTGGTAACACAGGATTTACAGCATCCACCACAGAAAATAAGTTCAGATTTCATAAGATGTTTAGAACAGGACGCGAAGCTTCTCAAGGCTTCTCCAGACCAGAGCTCCTGTGGATAGTTAAGCTTAAACTAGCTTATGCACAAGTTGAAGTTGTCTAGAAGGGGCCTAGTCTTGTATAAAATACAAAATCACTCTTATGCTTTTTTTTTAATCATGCAATGTTCAAATCAAGTAGTCTAAACCAACTAGACTTGGTCAAAAGGGCACGGGCCCTCTTATTTCCTCTTCCCCTTTCTCTCTCCTCCCTCTCGTTGTTGCTTTCTTCCTCCTTGTTTCCTTTGATCCTTTCTCTCCCCCTCGCCTCCACTGGCTCCATCGACCAGAGGAGAGGAGGAGAGGAGCTTGGACCTCGTTTCCCTCTGCATGTTTTAGATCGAGTTTCTCTAGTGGTGTCCGATGGTATATGCTACAATAATGTAGTCAAGATCCACACCATTTCGACCCCTTCTCTTCGTGTTCTAGCCCTAGGCCATGTTGATGGAGGGAGGTAAGGATGGTGTCCATGCCAACTTTGCCTTCTTGGATCCATGGTGGTGCTTTGATTTGTTCAGCTGCTCCCCCTTATTCGTTGTGTCTTTTACTTTCTTTACACTTGATAAAAATCCCCTACTTGTGCTCTCTGGGTGGGCCGGCAGATTCAGGTAATCTTCATCTTTTTTTGCGGTAAACTTGTTCTTGTGATTCAGATCCAACACCTCCTTGGTCCAAGTGGGCTGATGTGGGGTTGATGCATTTTTTCTTCTTCTCATCTTTGGCATATCCTTCTCTTTGTGTTGGTGATGGTGCATTTGCTTGTCATTTGCGCCGGTGCGGGACTGGCTTTTGTTGTTGCATCTTTTGTGCATCCACTGCTTCTCATCTCAGCCTACTACTTGGAGGCCCACTCTACGGTTCTTGGGTACGTTGGACTCATGGCAAAATTGGCGGCGATGGCTACCTCAACCTCTAGATCCGTGCTGGGATCCATTGGAGGCCTTTCATCCAAGTTCCTCTCCAACTTCTGGTGTCGGCTGGTGCTCGGGTTTGTCTGCGACATCTCTAGCCCCGATTAGTGGCGGGGAGGCCGAGTGGACGTGTGCACATTGTGGACATATCAAGATGCTCCCTGAGCGGCGTGTTTGGACACATCGCGTGCCTAGCTTAATTGTGTGCATGCGTGTCCTTTGAGGGCAAAAACATAATTTTTTTGTCTCGAGTTAAAACCTCTTGTGGGGTCTTTGTAGCCCCACCATTTTACAAATATAAAGCAGGGTTGGTATGTTAAAAAATAGACATGGTCTTCTCATTATTTTCTTTCTCCTCTCTTTTTAACGAGCTCTTTGCTTCTTTTTTCTCAACCCCTTTCCCTCCCTCTTGTCTCTAACAACCTCGCTGACTAGAGAAGAGAGGGAGTGAAGATCCTCTGAAAGGATTTAAGGTAAATAAAGTTCCCTCGTGGAGTTTTACAAGTGGTGTTGGCCCTCATCACCGATGGAGATGCTATGGGAGTCACCAATCACTGCCATGTGTCCTATCCGACCATCGCGGTGATGTCTATTAGTATGGTCGTCATCCAGGCTCTCTTTTGTACCCCCGGCCTCTACCTTTCTATCCATATCTTGTTTTACCTTGTTTGAGGTGGTTCTCCTCTGCCTCAATCTACGATGGTAGTTGGGCATCCATCGATGTTGCCTTCGAAGCAAGGGCCAAATCAGGGTTCCCTTTGGTTTCATTGCAATAGTCCCTGTTTTCTCCAAGCACCACATTCTCCAAAACATCCTTTTGAGAATCCCCTAAATCTAGCTAGAAAAAGGGTTATTTTTGTGATGTCGGGCGTCGAGCTTCTTCAGGACCATGCTCACCAGCACAAGCTGTTTCAACCTTTCGGTCTAGTTTCTCTACGTGGAAGCCTAGAGCTCTAGCAATGGCTATTGCTATCTTCATGTGCTTTATCTCTGTGGTGGATGTTCTGCATCTCTTTGAAAGACCAAAAGAAGCCACCGTTCTTCTCAGAGGCGGAGATGAGCCAAGGCCCCCTTCAATGATTCAACAATGCATTTATACTAAGTATTAATCCTTTAGATTTCAAGAAAAAATATTAGTTAGAGCACTTTGGCCCCTCTTATCAACATTGTTGCACCATATGACTCATTCCCCCCGTAACCTTCACTTCCTACCTCTGCCGCTGGTTCTTCAATATCATCGGTGGTCATGTGTGCCTTCAACTTGGACCTTGGCGGCCACGTCCATCCCGTACATCATCGTTGTTGCGGTCGGCAGAGTCCCGAACGCGTGGCCTTTTCTCGCTATGCGCAATGGGCACATGACCATAGTGACACTCATCTAACTTTGGATTTGTATCTTGTATGGTGGTGATATCTACAACATGACTAATATTTCAGGAAAAGAAAATAAAAGCAGGTGGGACGAAGTTTAAACAACAAACGTGTAACCAAAAATAACATGACAATCAATCACACGTAGACTCACTTTCCCCACTCCCAGCTACAGTTGAGAGAGGCGGAAGGCTGCGTCTTTTGGATCTCCTCCAATCTCGCCGGCGGGGCCGTCGTTCCTCTTCGTCTCCGGTTGCCTCCGGGCACCGCGAGACGGAGGGAGACGCGGCCTCGGCCGGTCGTGTAAATAGGACCCTCGGTGGTCCCGTTTTGCTGTTCCTGTGCGCCGCCGGTTCGTCGGATTTCCTGGCGGTGCGAGCAGTATGGGTCTCCCGGCTCCTAATCCGGCTCATCGGAGCCCTCGTCGGCGATGGTGAGGGGCCAGTGGAGTTTGGGGTTTTTTGGTTGTGTTTGTTTTGTAGGTCAGCAGTTCCTCGCAAACCCCCTTCGTGCTCTGGTTGCGGATCTTGCCGGCGGAGTGAAGCCGATGGTCGGAAGAACCTCGATGTCCTGCTGAAGCTTCGGGCTATGCCCTTGCCGCCGGTGCCTTCAACGGGTGTTCGCTCCGCCTCTCGCGGCGGACGGCTTTCGCGGCTATCGACCGAGGCGTCCGAGGCTTTGCCTCGTCCTCTGATCTCTTCTGCAGGTCCGCGAGCGACGACCGACGATCTGTCTTCCCCCGCTCCGGCAAGTCGGCGCGGCGACGCGGCGGGGAGGCGGAAATATTCCCCAAAGGATCGAGTTGTAATTTTCTTTGTCTCAGGGATGTTTCTGCAATTTGTAGGGGCAGCTGTCCTTCTCCAGTCTTCTATGTACTGTTTTCCTTAATGCAATGAATCTAGTCCTTTCCTCACATGACAATCCGCAAAGCCGGTTCCCGTGTCTTCTTGACTGGGCAACCCGGGCACGAACCTTAGCACCGTCACCTAGTCCCTCCTCCCCTGTCTCCCCATGCTGCTGTTCGTGAACACCGCTATGGCAGCGGGTGCCCTAGTGTCCAAATGAGGTGGGGGGAGCTCGGTGCAGGGTGCGCAGGTGCCGGGGCAGTGCCCCCGGCGCTTCCGAGCGGGCAGCGCAGTCGGGCCACGGCGAGGTCTGGGCGCGGGTCGGTGGTAGGGGGAGGCTAGCAGTGGCGGGTCTGTCCCCGGCGTCGTCGGAGGTCGTTGCCGTGACGTGCGGGTTGTGCGGCATCAACGACTGCCTCGAGTGCGACTTGGTGCTGCTGGAGGGCAGCAGGGACGGAGGAGGAAGAAGAACTTGTACCGCGACTGGCCTTTCCTTTGCACTTGACTGCATGCATGCACTGCCTCGAGTCACAGACCATTAACGGCTCAACTGACCGCAGTGGCAACATGATTCACCTAAAAGCCAGGAATAGAAGCTCGCGAGGCCTTCTTTCTTCGACAATGTTGTTCTATTCCAGGAAATATGGAACTGCCCCTACTCGATGGAGACCCTGCCGGAGGGTCACCGTCGATCTTGATGCTGTCGGAGGTGGCTACAACCAGAAAGATCACTATCGTAGGTGGATCTAACCTGAGAAAGCTTAGGGTAGCTGTTCAACACCTATTGTGTCGTTGGGCCAGATGGAGAGATAAAGGCCAAGCATAGGAAATTAAGGTTGAACTCTTATGGTTGTATCATTTTGATGTTACGATAAGAGTTAATGCAAACTTCTTTTGTTAAAAAAAAGAAAAGTAAGTAGCCTGACACGTTCTGATCTCTGCATCAAAATTTTGACATGTTATTTGCAATACTTATTGGGCTGAATTGACCTGTGTAATGACAACTGAGCAATGGACAATTTCAACTGCATTTGTTTGAAATTAACATCCCTGGAGACACCACTCTCAGGGAGTCCTATACCTTCACTGCTGGACAAGAACCTACTGTAGTTGACACAGGTGTGTACTTAAGCATTCTGGATCACATTTTACTGTACATTGGCTTCAAAACAGGTAGATGTATCGCGCCTATAAATAGTCATATGCTGGAGCCTCTAATCTGTGTCAAGTACTTGGAGAAAGGAGATGTTGCATGATAACTATCTGTGTATGTGTTAACAGATATTGGACGGATTGGTATTGGAGTTTGTCATGATATCCGCTTTCTAGGACTAGCAATGTTGTATCGATCAAGAGGTATGCTACACAAATTTAGTTGGAACTGTTCTCTTGATACCAAGCAATAAAAGAGCTACTCCAGTAAAAAGTCAGTCCCTTCTCAGACCAGGTGCACACTTGATATGCTATCCTTCTGCATTCAACATGAGCACCGGGCAGCTTCATGGGACTTTATGCAGAAGTCTAGGTTCCATTACCTCTCTCTTTTCCAACTGTTTCGTCAGTTCTTTACCATGATGTCACTATTCACATCTTTTTTGTTTCTCTTAGAATAAGGGATATGACCACGGCCCTGTCGGATTTCATTACTTGGAACCATGGGTAATCTAATTGTCTTTGTTTTTCCCTATCTGCCCACTTCATTCCTGTAGGGTTGTCGACAATCAGGTAGGTAATGGTCATCAGCAAATGAGTTTTTGGATACTGCTAACTGTGAGGTTCTGTGATTCCTCATTGTACTGAAATCGATGTAAAAGCTATCCTAAATTGTCTTGGTTTCAGTTGTTTGTGGCGACTTGCTCACCTGCATGAGACCCTAACTCAAAGTCAGAATACATGATCTGGGGCCATTCAAATCTCATTGGACCAGTAAGAAAATTCATCAGTAAGCAGAGTTCTGCTCCTTGCGATAATTTTGATTCACCAAAGTGGGAAGCTAACTTGTATTCACATTTGTTTTATAGTTTGGTGAAGTCCTTACAGCAGCAGGGCACGAGGAAGCCATTCAAGATTGACCGGTCTTTGATTGAAGCTGTAAGGTTTTGCCGTATAAGATTCATCCCCCCCCCTCCCTCTCTCCAGTTGATTTTGTGCTTGCGCCTGTGTTTGTTTTCGTCTAATCAAGGAAAGGAAATCCGGGCAGGGAGAATCTCTCTTTGGAGATGCTAGGCAGGAAGGGTCTGTACCAGCTGGTCGATGTCCACTTGTCCAGCGAGAATCTGCAGGCAAAAAAGTCCAAGTCTTGGGCCAGTGACATGGTGGGTCCAGACTCACCATGTGAGTAACACAAGACGGGTTTACAGAACATTGTAGTGGCATGCAAAGGTTTTTATCCATGGAATAATGCTTTTGATCTGTACCGTGGGATCTGGGATTCCTCCCCTATCAATTGACGGACGGTGGCAGACGCAGATCCTTGACATGTTTGAACCTTTGCATCGCACGTTTGTAAGTTGAGCCATTCATGCCAGTGTTCATTCAGGATCGGTCCGGTGTTCGCAGGAACCCCTTATTAACGTGGTTAACTGGTTATGGTAGCAGATCGATGTATGATATTCACCTGCATGCTTATAACGTGGTTAACTGGTTATGGTAGCAGATCGAAGTATGTTTGAGTTTCCTGCTACCAGATAGCTTTCGTTTGATCGGAAGTCTACTGTAAACACATCGATCGCCATTGCCAATTTGCCATACTCCTAATGGGGGGCATCTACCAGTCTTGGATCGGCTGGAATAAGAAAAATGAATAAAAACTGGAGAATACACGAAGGATGCACACCCGGGTACATATACGGTGGCGGAACCAGTGTTCTTAAGCCCCTGGGGGTCTTGCAGAGGATGTCTAAAACCTCTATGATATGTCGTAGATATTCAGATGGTCCATCTACCGGGATTTGAACTCTAAGAACAATACTCTATCCATCCAAAAATATAACATATATATATCTTTTAAAATTTATCTTTAATCAATAATTAGTGCAACAATAGGAGAATTATGTAAATTTTTTGTACCAATGGATTCATATTTAGAAGCACTTTCCAATCGTATCAAATTTATATGACATAATCCACATATTATTAGACTAATTATTGGTCAAAAATAAATCTCAGACAACATGTGCCTCTTATATTTCCGGACGGAAAGAGTATCTACTAATATTTTATTGCTCACTTTTTAGGAGTATTACATAAACTTAGGTTGTGTTTGATTCGGAGTTAAGATAACTAGATTAGCTAACCATAATTTGAATATGTTAGTTTAACCCTAGTTTTATATCTGGCATGTAACCCGATCAATATAAATTACCGTGTAGCTAGATTAGGGGGTTAGAAGTAGAAAAACAAATTTAGAAGAGTTGACTACGTTAAGTTAAATTGTTCCACCTAGATTAAATGACTTTTACTGGATTAACTTAATCCTATTTAATCAATAATGTTTGGCATATTAAGTCTTTAACCCACCTTTTAAATCTTGAATCAAACTGGATCTTTAAGTTCTCTTCGATTCACATGAATTTCATAAAAAACACTTTTACACGAAAGGACGAGGCCCGGAGTACCGGATGCACCCTCGATCCCTCCGGCCCTGGGCCCAAGTGCTAAAGCCCCCACGCAGGGGCATAGTCGTCCATTTATCTATTCGCCGCCTCCGCCGCCGTGAAACTCGTGCACAGAGCCCCACCCCTCGCGCAAACCCATAATTTCCAATTTAATTTAAATTTTCTTTTTTACCACCATGTCGTTTTGAACCACGCAGGCACCCAGCCCAGCCGGCCCCAACCACCCACCCCGACCAAAACCCAGACCCAAACCCAGGGGCGCGCCTCGTTTGATGCGATTCCGGCGGCGATCGAAGGCACCACCACCACCACCACCGCGACCCGCTCCTCCGGCGTAGCGTTCGGGCGATCTCCCCGGCGGGCATGGCCGGCGGCGGTGGCGGGGCCCGTCCCTCCGACAAGGCCTCGCGCGCGCCGACGACGGCGATCAACTCCACCATCCAGTCCATCAAGGAGGTCGTCGGCGGCCACTCCGACGCCGACATCTACGCCGCCCTCCGCGAGTCCAACATGGACCCCAACGAGACGGCGCAGAAGCTTCTCAACCAAGGTCTCCCCTCCCCCCCGCCGCCTCCCCGATCTGTTCGCTTCGATCTCGTGCCACGCGCTGAAAGCTAGGGTTTTGCGCGTGCCTGCGTTCGAACCGCATTGGGTAGGTGCCGTAGTTTGGTGGAGCGCGCGGAATTGTGATGGTGGTTGCCGGCTAGGGTTTTGGAGCTGAAGTGATCTATTGCAGTTTCAGTGGTGCCGCTCGTGACCTCAGATTTGATTTGAGCTGGTTAGATTGATGTTTCTAGGCGTATATCTGTACATATCGGCGGCTGGTGTGGACTGTTTATCTGATAGGATTAGTGACAAGAGCTTTGTATTTGCTGATGATCTTGGTAAATCAACCATTTAATCTTTTATATATGCCATTTATCTGTGTCACTGGGTTGGGTATTATGTTGTGGTTGCGTACGAGAAAGAAGTGTTAAATTTAATCACTTCAGTTAAGTTAGTTTTCAATTTGTGATTGCAAGCGAAGACTAGTTTGTAATGATAGCACTTGTGATGTTTGTAGGGTTGTTTGCTTTATAAGCTTAGTATAATGATATTTCCATGTGTTGTTTTAGGAAGCAGCCCTTAGAGATGCTTGTCAACTGACAAAATATTCCTAGTCTTTTACCATAATAACTGCATATCTTGGGCACAGACCTGGTGATTATTAATTTTTGGGTAACTTAAAGTAATGGGGATATTACTAACATGTTACATTCAACTTATTTATTCAGTCAGTTTATAGATGAATTTTGTTGCTGTACACAATCTTTCTTTTCATGGTATTTATTCTTCTAATATTTGCATTTACAGATCCATTTCATGAAGTGAAACGAAAAAGGGACAAGAAAAGAGAGGTACACATTCGCAGTCTTCGTAACACTAGAATGTGATGCTGAAACGAAGAAAAATACAATATTTTGATACCTATAATGCACTACTCTTTGCAGTAGCCCATTCACTTCATAGCCAACATCTCTTATGGTTACGCCAGCTATGCCTTCTTATTTTTGTGCTTAAATTTGCCAATTCAGTGAAAGGTGAAAGGTGCACTTAAGGCGCTAGGTACTTGCATTGCCTGAGGTTCCAAAATGATATTAAGGTCCTGTCCATATCTCCATATATGCAACTCATAGCTCCTATTGCTGTTGATGTGCTTCTCTTTTCCTTTTTTGAAAGGTTTGTGACTGATGGTTGAAATAACCTATGAAGTACCTCATTGCCTTATTATACATTCTTTAGGCCTTTGACTTTTCCCTTTTATATTTACTTCTCGTTTTCTAGCCCAAACACTCAAAGCTTTGATCTTGCTGCCTGAATTACTGTGTTTGCGCCTTTGACTACGCTGAAATTGGCAGTTCGCAACTTAGGGAAAAATTGGGTCTATGACAGGTGTGGTACGCATGTAAGAGAGTTAGTGAGCCACAATTATGGCTGCAAACTAAACACCTGGCCCACCTGATTACGCCAATACGATTCTTTTGTATTCAGTATGAATTCTATTGCTGGGTTTGCCCAAAAGGATGTGCAGTTTGAAATTGAGCTGGATTCCTAGTCTGTATCTTCCTTGTTGAATAATCTTGTTAGTTTTTAGGAAGCAAGTACTATGTTTTGGGCTTTTGGCTGCTTTGTTTTTTCTACTTATCAAAGTATACATTTTAAAGCTTTACTATGGTGTCTCCTGATGTTTCGCTGACATCTCCTCATGCTTCCTTCTCATTTCCTCATGCTTCCTTTTGTGTTGAGACGATCTATGTATCGCATGTGGGAATACTTGACCCAAGCACTCTGTGTTTATCCACTGTTTATTTTTAAATCCATGCATTACTATGCATCTTTGTCTTTTTGCTGAATCGTGTTGTTTTTCAGAATTCTGGCCAGAAGAGCTTTGCTGAGACTGAAGCCCAAGTTGAGCATGGTTCACAATGGATGAAGCCACACATTCAACGGGTTGAGAGTGATCAAAGAAGAGTTTACAGTCAGGGTCAGACATATGGTAACATAGTTGAGGCCAAGCATTTATATATTTCGTCCTAACTAGTGTAAATTAGGGATGTGTCTCTTTTACTATTAATGTGTTGAGATAGCTTGATCAGCATCATAATCCACTTCCAGCAAACTGGCTTTTAGTTTGTGCAAATGTATAACTTATTGCTGGGTGTTGCTACTTTGCTTCCCTCTAAGTTGCTGTTGCAATCTTTTGCACAGTGCAACTGCTCTTATATTTCTAGTTTTTGCCAAATTTGGATTTTGTTGCTTTCCTATATCTTTCTATCACCATAAGAAAGTGGGTTTTGTATCTTCAAGATTGTTCTGTACTGTCTCTTCTCTCACATCACTTTGCATGGGTACTTCTATTTTATTACATTATCTTGACTCAGGACAACCTTCATTCCCCTTTTGCCTTTAAAGAACTTTTGTTCCTTTTCAATCTCAAACACCTCTTCTCACCTTGGCCATTTACAGCGCCTTTGTCTATATATTGCATCTTCACCATTTATCATTATCATTTTGGGTTCCCGTTAAACTGTTTATATTTCTCAATAGTACCTCATAAATGGTGTTTGCATTTGAACTTAATTCTACATGACATTTGGATCATGTAATGCAGCTCCTGTATGCAATGGTAGAACTATTTTGCATCTCTAAATATAGTTTTATTCAGACTTCTTAGGGTGGACAAACAACAAATTTGGTTAGTGGTTACCAGTAAGAATTGACAAGACACCCCTTACATGGTGTTTCTGTTAAGCTCAGTTTTTTTGTTTGTTTGCAGGGGAAGTGTTAAGTTCAGATTGACAGAGCATTATATTATATTAATTGACAACAAAAGTAATTCTGATAATGACCACTTTTGGACTTATCTGTGTTTTCTTCTGGGCATACCTTGCATTCTACTCATTTGGTACTCAAGTTTATGAAGTTTTTAACAGTATTTTAGTTTACTTGGATGATGGTGCCATAACAAAACCATATTTTTACTTTAGATTTTGATCCAGCAGATATTCAAGGCTCCCTTTCTCTTTTCCCTGCTACCCTTCATTTAAGACGCACATATGGTTGATATGAAGTATATTATATTCTTTTGGTTGTTATGAAGACATCTATTCTTTTACTTGCTTCTATCTTAAACATGAGAAGTACTTTTTGTCATCGAGTAGTTACCATATTCCATATATGATCTTTTCGTTTTCTTTTTTTTAATTCTTTTTTCTTTTTGCATTTGTAGTTTGATATTGTAATAGGAGCATGGGTGTTTTTGTTCTATCTAGTACGCTCGCACCTAATTGGTGACACATGGCTTGATGCAGGCCCTAGTCGGGAATTTCGGGTTGTGAGGGACAACAGGCATGGTGTGGTGGAAAACAGATCAGAGCTAGGACACAAAGGTTCCACATTTATGCAAGTGTCTGATAAGAGGTGTGATTGTCCTATGTTTCTTATGAAATTACCCTTCTTTCCCTTATTATTTCTGCAGCCAATTACCATTTATTGTCGTTTAGAGACATGAGCATAGAGCAATCTCTGTCTGGGCTAAAACATGGCCATTTCTGCTTACAGTTTGGGTTTTCATTCAGATCGTAATTTGTATTCCTTTGTGTACTTATTTGTTTATCAATCAGTGCTGACTGCTTAGTTGTATCATATTTTTTTGGTAGTTCAATTTTGAATTGCAAATTAATAGCAATAAAGAGTAAAACACATGTGTTTAGGTAATCATGAAATATATTGCGGTTAGACACTGTTGCGTTCACTGACGCTAGAAGAAACTGCATTCCTTTTTGTATACATTTGATCTATGTCTGGGCTGATATGTTATTTTTATATCTTACTTGCATGTTTATAAAGGCACTAATGCTTCATTGACATTGCAGTAGATTTTAATTGAGATTTTTGTTAACTTTTGGGTACATTAACCGATGAATCTCTACTTTACAGCCAAAACTGAAATACCTTATGAGACTGGGTAAAGATCCCCCCAACATAATAGCCTGTGCATACAACATAAGTTTCTAATCATTAGTTGTTTTTCACATGTGCATATTAAAATTAACTACTATGTTGCTTACTGGATTGTTTCTCTCTAGTGGGTCTGTAGTTCAGTCTGATCGAAATCACCCTCCAGCCACAACCTCAGAAGGTCAGATCACACATCAAAGCGTAAAGCACAGCTACAACTCTGACACTCTTCAGGTGAAGAGGGAGGCTCGGGGTACTGCTCAGAGGCATGCAAGGTCATATTTGACGAACTCTCAGAATGAGCACCACCTCCCAACTTCTGATGCAGCTCACACTCCATCCAATTACAAAGTTGCTGGAGGATCTGTCGGAGCCATTCGACACCAAGCTGGAGTAGTTAATGCTCCGAGGCAGTATTCTGGTCGTTCAGGTTCGCAGTTGCATGTATCAAGTGGTAGTTTTCATGGAAATATTCAAAGGGGGGATTTTGCCTCAGCTGGGCCATCTGGTCGTCACTCAGCTTTTATGTCTAGAAACACTCAATTCAACTATAGACCTGCATTAGACTCAGTATCTCGTGGCAGATCTGTTGGTAGATCTTTTGTTAACCAAAACATCAACAAGTATCACCAGGGTTCTGCTAGCAACCAAAAAGGTAACGTTCTCGGTGATGTTTATGTTGTACATTTGGTCACTGGCAATGTTATGTCTGAATTGTGCTACTCTGTTCTTTTATAAATGATGTTTTAGAGACCAAATTTTGTTCTTTGAAGAATGATGTTCTACAGTTCAGAAATAAAAACATGTGTTATATTATGCATAGCTCCATTATTGAAGTCTCTTTCTCTTTGTTCATTGGTCACTACGAGTCTAGGACTAAAGATGGGTGACCTAGGAATTGGGAGACAAAACAAAATTAATGAATCAACAAAAGATAAACTTAATAAGGTTATGATGGTCATCTTATGTGTATCCTTACTAGGTGTGCACAAGGCAAAAACATCAATTTAAGATAATGGAGGGAGTGTATGTTCTGTTTTCACCAGCAAGTTATGCGTGTAAGTTTTGTAACAGCAACATGTGTCATGTGTGTCTAAATTTACATGAACAAATAGTAAAAATTAGTTGTGTGCCTCATCCTTCATGGATAAACACAAACATGTTATATATATGAATTTTCAATAGGTTGGCTTACTGGGTCTACTAGTTGTATATGGTCTGTTCCACTGAACTACGGATAATGCTCATTTCATGTCTTCACACAAATGTGTTGTGCTTTCACCAGAAAATTCAGGCTAGCTGTAGTTTTCAAGGTTTTACCTTTTGGAGATCACTATTTTCCTTATTTGTTGAAAAAACATTAAGAAGGCCATGTGATGTGTAGCTTAATATTTTATTTAGTCTCTAACGTTCTTTAGGTTTACAAGCTTACGCAATAGATGTTAGCAGATGCATTACTCCTTTTGTCTTAGAGATGACTCTATAACACATTTTCTTTTTTCTCTCCCTGCAGCCATACAACCAGCTAAGGAGTGGAAGCCAAAATCGACAAACAAGTCTTCCACGAATGGCGCTGATAATTGTGGAACGCATGCAGTATCTCCTTCAGATAAAAACACAAAAAATGCTAATGTGCTGGATGTAAACAGCTTGTGTGACAAAACTTCTCATGCTAGCATGCACGAGATGGAGCATGTGATCATCCCAGAACATCTCCGTGTACCAGAGTATGAACAGACAAGATTAAGATTTGGCAGTTTCACTCCTGGGTTTGATTCAGACCAGTTACCGGCCTCAACTTCCCCAGAATCTGAACAACCAGAACAGTTAGGTGAACCTTTGCCAATTCTGTGAATCAATGATACTTAACAGTATCCTAATAAATTTTTACTTAAAAAGAAGTACTGTCTAGCTGCTCCCGTAAAAGCACTTAATTATTGAATAGAGTTGTACTATATGCTGCAATTATTTCATGTCCTGGGCTTTACTTCAATATTTTTATTGAAAACTATGACTACAGTGAACGTTGTGAAACCTGCAATTCATAGAACCAGCTGTTTCTGATAGACCTAGTAATTTAGATTCTTTAATGATCTCATCCTGGGTCCTCAGCAGGGTTTTACAAATTTTGCATGATAATTTATAGTAATGCTCTAGTTTATTTTTTTCCGCTTGATATCTGAATGCGCTCTGCACCATTCTGGTGAGGGGTGGGTAGTTTGGTAAATATACCAATATCTGATTCCAATTATGTTTGTTATATGTAGTGTACAAGAACCTGTTCAACTGGTTGTGGGTAGTTTGGTGAATATACCATTATCTGATTCCAATTCTGTTCCTTACATGTAGTGTACAAGAACCTGTTCAACTGGTTGTCCAAGAGGATACATTGGGTGCTGGACATGATGAAGTGGATGAGCAAGCTGGATCACAACTCACTGTATCCACATCAACAGCCGAGATTTCCTTGCCACCATCTGAGGATAGTGAAGAAATGAATGGTCAAGAAGTTGAGAATGATGATGGCCTGGGGTTAGTTCAGAGTGATACTCCACTTGGTGCAGCAGATGGCCAAAATATTCAAAGCACCTCTAGTTTGGCTGCTTTTTCTGTAAGTCCATTAGGAAGAGTTAGTTATATGCAACTTAAACACTGTTATTTATGTTTTGCTGATGCTGAGATGTTTGAAGCTTATTTTTTTGTCTTCCATTTATTTTTTAAGGTTGTTTATTAGACAGGAAAGTTTTGATGCATTTTTCAGAGAATTTGTTGAGTTTTTAATTATAACTATGACTTTTTTTTGCCAGGCATACGGTCATGAAGACCCTAATATGCATCCTAACAATGAAGCCCAGTTATATGGGCTGGTGGAGCCTAATGTACACCCACAAGTGTTGGCTTCCTCTTCTCAGGCAAATGTTCCATTGAATTCAGTTGGCCTTGCGTATCCCTGTATGCACATAATCTTGAAAAAATGCTATACCTTCGCTACTGACATGCTCTCTTTCTCTCTAAGCAGGGGTACACTTCGGTAAATCCAGAAGCAGATAATGCTGTGCAAGTATTCAGAATGCCAGAATCCAATGCTCATTCACAAGTTCTCCCTTCCACATCTGAGGTAGCAATACTTGTCACCTTGCTATATATTGGTTAACTAAGCCAGTTTTTCCCAGGGTAACTTGCCTTTTCTTGTACTACCTCTCACGTTGCACGTTATTCTTTTCGGAAGGACCATTACTCGTTACCTACCACCTAGCTGTTTGACTCCTATTTCTTCCTCTTCATACTTTTGACTTATCATCATGCTGATAAGGGCTGGAATGAGTCAAGTTTGGTCATATTCCACTCTGCTGCCCCATTTTATGACCTCGTATATTTCTTTACAAACCATTAAACCAGCCTGAATGGACAACTTGAGCTTGGCCATGTGGCTTGTAATCATGCGAACAACTAGGAGCCAGGCTGGCTGTGTTTGGACCATCAGTCAAAAAGTAAGAAGCACTCAACTAGGCGGTAAGGCGCACGCCTTAGCCATTTTTGCCAAAGACTAAGGAGGGAGAGACGCGGAAGATTTAGGTCACCATTGGGACACTGTTTAGTTGGAACAGAGGGATTTTTTTTGGTGTGGGGTGGGGGTGGGGGAGTAGCAGCAGATCAGGAACATAGGGGTGACATGATCAGTGGCAACGACGCCTCCTGCCATGCGGTGCCTGTGCTTCTGGAAGGGGAAGAGAACCTAACGAAGTCACTGACGCTCTCCCCTAACATGAGCCAAGCAAGCCCAGCAGTCAGTTTCTTATGTTTTTCCCCTGTTTTATACTGGCGCCTGGTGTTTGTCAGGCTGTCGCTCTTTTTCCGCCTTAGCGGCGAATTAAGGACCTTGTGCCTTGAATGCGCCTTTCGCTTTTGACTGCCGTGATTTGGACTTAACCAAGCAGAACTCCTGCATGCTTGATATAAAATAGAAGTAAATAGCTAGGCTTGGTTTTTACTTTGTCCCAGGGTGACCGACAAGATCTCAAGCTTGAGCTTTTGCCATCTTTGCTGTCTTTTTCTTAAAACGATATTTTCTTATACTTCACTGACCTTTTGCAACATTTCAGTTCAAATGTTATATCTTGATGGTAAATACTATCATCTGATGATGAAATTCTGACATGTGATACCCTTCATCTGTTGTGCTTTTGCAGGCCCTAAGTTCACAGCTTGCGAGCAGCAGCCCTATTGCAATTTCTTCACAACAGCAACATATATCCCAGCAACAACAAGCAGCGCAAATGTACCCTCCACTCCATATGCAGCATTATCCGAATTTCATGCCATATCGTCATCCTCTCTATCCTCCGGTTTATGTTCCACCCATGGCTATGCCAAACTATTCAGCAAATGTCCCTTATGCATCAAATGGAAATAATTATCTTCAGATGCCTGGTGGAACTTCACATTTAGCAGCAGGTGGCATGAAGTATGGAGTTTCACAGTATAAACCAGTCCCAGCTGGTAACCCTTCTGGTTATGGGAATTACACTCATCCAGCTGGTTTTACGATTAGTTCTCCTGGTGTTATTGGAGCTGCAGTGGGTGTTGATGATGTCAATAGGATGAAGTACAAGGATAACAACATTTATGCGCCAAACCCACAGGTACAATTTATGGACGTTGTGTTGAAATTTGATATGGATTAGAATTATTTTCCTACTTACAGAATGCTACTTGTAGTGAACTGATAATACTACCAACCTGCCTGCTTTGTTTGTTACTGAGTTATGTACTTGCTTTCAGAATCTTCTATCTTTGCCTTATGGTAAATAAAAAAACGAGATGTGAGGAAAAGAGAGATGCAAGCATCTATCGATATTGAGCTGTCTTTTTCCATCTTGGAATGATGGCGGTAGGAATTTTACTTGTAATGTGTAAATTAAGCAGGATTATAGCTTTCTGCCAATAGTAGGCTGACACCTTCCTTTTCTTTACTGTCAGAGATGATCCTTTTGATGTATTTAAGTGTATTTAAGGAATGTCTTCACAATATTTCTCACGAGGTCTGCTCCTTGATTTGCTAATTTGGATATCTTTGACAGGTAGAGACATCTGATATCTGGATTCAGACTCCTAGAGAGATCCCAACTTTGCAGTGTCCCCCGTATTACAACTTATCAGGTCAAGCGACACCTGGTGCTTATGTGCCAAATCCTGGGAATGCATCTTTCAATGCTACAGCTCAATCCTCTCATGCACAGTTCCCAGGCTTGTACCATCCGCAGCAGCCTCCCTCAATTGTAAGTCCACATCCCATGGTGCATCAGCCGGTCCCATCTGCCATTGGTCCCAATGTTGGAGTTGGTGTGGCTGCACAAGGCCCCCAAGTGGGAGCTTATCAGCAACCACAGCTCGGTCATATGAATTGGAGACAACCCAACTTTTAATCAAGGTTTCTTAATTATCTGTAATTAGGGGGTCACAAGAGCCTTTAATGTGCAGCTCTGTCTGATCTACTTAAGGTATAACAAGGTTTTGTTAGCTTTCCCCAAGAGGTGAAATCAGTATCCCCTGTGAACTGTTATGATGTAGATTGTGAACTAAACATTGAGCTAAGTTCTCGCAAGAGCACAGGGATTGAGTGTCTTCCTTTTCGTTCACTCTTTTCCTAAACTATCTTGCATGTTTAGTGGGTTGCGAAGTTTAGCAGCGCATGCACAATTGTGGTGTGTTATCTATTTAATGCAAAACACACGGTAGATCGGTGATCTCTCTGAATCGTGAATAATCAGGCGATGCATTTTGAATTGGCTTTGATCGAAACAATAAAATTCATGAATACTTCTATTATTCTGTTAAGTCCTGCAGCATTATATGTTTTCATACTATGCTGAGGAGTTGTAATAATGGAACAGAGGAAATTGCCTTTTCTTCTGAGAACCATTAGAGTTCAAGTTGGATGTGTTTTTGGGTGGAAAGTTGACCATGATGTGCAACTCCATCAGTGCAGTGCCTGCTAATGTATTCTCTTTGGACATGAAAGTAATTTACTAGAACTGTAAAGCGCCAAGGGGATATTGCTGTTCAGTTAATTTTTATCTGTAATATTTGCAGTGCTATACATTTTCTTGTATTGTTGGTAAGTTACTGTCTGTTGCTTCCCTCAATGACTATATAGATCAGAAATGGCATCAGACAGTGAATGCAGTCTTCCATGTTCTTTGCAGTTTGAGTAGTGAAATGCGTAGGCATACTATATATGAGCTTGGTTGTTCAACCTGTGGGATATGTTCACAATTTTTGACCCCTTCAATTCTTAATTACTGGAAGTTATATAGTCGGATGCCCTGTTGGATGGGAAGTTTACTACGATCGCTATAAATTTAAATAACACTCTACCTTTTCAGATCTGTTATCATCAATTAATGTGATTGTAAATGCCAGCTACTGTTGAACTCGCGGGTTCGTGCCTGCATTGTCCGTTTCAATTCAGTGCAAGGAAGAATGCTGTTTCATGCCGAAGTACAGAAGGATCAACCATTCTTTCTTTTTTTCAGGAAAGATCAACCACTTGCCAATGTTCACATTTTTATCTGCGGCCATGTAAAATGTCATTTGCACCGGCTTTTAGCGGCCCCGGAAGAAAAGAAAACGGGCTGGCTGAAGGCGAGTTAGAGCCGAGCTGCAACAAGATCAAGCAACACCAGTTCTAACCGGTTTTCATCTGCTTGTGCGCGCGTCTTGCCGGCACGCGTGTCCGTTGGCGGCTTCATATATCCGATGAATTAGAGGAGGAAAGCAACGACCACTGTTGTTCTCAAGCGGCGTCTGCGTAGCTATCCATCGGCGAAAAGCAAAATGAGGGACCAGGTGAACCTGACCAGTGGGCCCATGTATTGCCTGCCATGGGATGCTTCACGCTTGGATGGTGAGTTAGTCACTAATGTAGCGAAGTGTCACAGTTGGATGAAATGAGAAATGGGTAAGGAAGAAAAGTAACCTCAATTTTAGAGTTCTAGGGAAATGCTAACTAGTCAGTCAAAAAATTTAATTTGATCACATGTGGTGACCACTCACGCCCCATGTAACGCTCTGGTGAAGCTGTAGTTACCGACATCCTGCGAACATGCTTCGGCGTAGCCGGTGGCCGTTGCCGTCGCTGAATACCCTCGTATGGAATGTCCTCTATCAATTGTGTTGTTGCTGGACATTTTTTTTCCTTTTTCTTATTTTAAGGTGACACACCGATAGCGTGTTATCCACCAACGGAGGCAATGGTATGGGCATCGGAGCAGAAGAAGAAAAAGATATCCAAGAATAGTTAAAACAGACCCAGTGAAAAAACAAAAAGTCAATAACTTAGATAGAGCCAAAAGAGGATTATATGAAGATGGAAGTAGGTGGACACCATTTTGGTTGAGGTACCTCGAATAAAAAATTATAAAATAATTATAGATGTAGTGCATAGTATAACATATGAACCTGTAAAATCTTATTGAGAATATGACCATTTATAACATGCAAAAACAAGAGTTAAACACATTGAACTGCCGTACTATTCGTTTAGCTCTTGTTTTTGTTTTGTGTGTAGGCTACAGTTGGTCATAATTTTTGAATAAATTTTTACAGGGTCGTATGATAAAGCATGCACTATATCATAATTTATAAATTATTTGAGATACTTCAATTTGACAAGGTGTGCTTACGCAGCCACGCAGCCATGCTCATACATGACAGTCTAGGTAGAGCCTCCTAGTGGTTTCCATAGGGCTCTTCGGGCACTGGCCGTGCCGAGCCCGATCCATCGAGAACTCGAGATATAACTGACAACTCGAGGCCGAGTCCGAAGAAACCTTCAGAACCTATCAGGGCATCGCCTCGCCGCCGCCGGCGAACATGGGGACGCGGGAGGTGTACGAGGAGAAGCTCCGCAGCGGCGCGCACCTGCACCGCGACCCCACCATCAACCCCGGCCTCGGCTCCGCCCGCTGCCCCCGCTGCCTCTCCCTCCTCAACCCCACCAGCTCCGTACGCCTCTTCCCCGCCTTCCTCCCCCTATTCCTCCCTCGTCTTCTCGATCCACTGTTCATTCTGACCGGTTATTCTCTGCTTGGTCGCCGGCGCAGGGAGAGGGCGACTGGGCCATCACCTCCGTCCTGCACGACGCCACCGCCGTGGTAACGCGATTTTTTTTTCCGTTGCTGATTACTTTTCTGGGATTCCGGATACCTGCCCGAGATCCATGTAGTTTTGAACCCTGATTGCTACTGGGGGAATTTGTAGGTAATGTTTATGTGATTTTGGTCCGTTTCTATCTGTCCTGTTGCTGTAGGCTGGTTCGGGCGCCGGCGCGATGCTCAGTGCGGTGCACGGGTTTAATACAGGTTCGTTGTGTTTGATTTTTGGGGTCTACCGTCGCTTCGTTATTAGCCAGGTGCTCTGAATGAGATATTGATTTTGTGGTTTTGGAGCAGGGATTCCGTTTGTGCAGAAGCATGTGAAGGGGCCCAAGTGGCTGCATTTTCTTGTTGGGGTAAGTATTGATTCTGGTTCATTGTTGCAAGTATGTATTTGATTCAATCCAGTCATATTACATTGTTAGCCCTACAGTTTTGTCTTGTTAGTCCAAAATATTGATAGATCTTCATACATCTGTAAACCTGTCTTTTGTAAATGTAATGCTAGAAGATGGAGTGAAGGAAGTTAACTGTCGTTAGATAACCAGGTGAATAAGTGAAAGTTTGTTGCAAATTGACGCCAGTACTTTTAGAAATAAATCATCCAGGAAACTATTTGATTCATTATTCTGTAGAACCTTCTATAAGAATGATAACTTAATTGGGGGAAATTTCTGCAGTTCTTCCTGGTTGTTGAAAAAAAGTGAACCCATCCTTCATCCAGACAGGAAAACTAGAAATTAAGTGGCTAAACCTTTTCCTGAAGATCAAGCCTGATACAATTTTGAACATAGCTGTTTTCAGCATTTAAGATATGAACAGGGCATTTACTGAATCCATAGGTTCCTTAACAAACTGTATTATTTTACTTAAAGTAAAGGAAGTCCGTTTCCCAAGGAAGCTGTTCAAAATTTCAAATGTTCACTTGACTGGAAATTTTTTTAAAGAAAAAAAGGGTTGAATTGAGGAGCATAAACAGGGGACCTATACATTTAGGCATTAGGGAGTCGGCCTTAAAATGAGTTCAGATTAGCTGCCGTCTGCCATACTATTGGGATTGTGACATGTGTTATGAAGTACTTGCATTGGACATTTTTTCTGTCGTGTTTTCGACCCAACTGACAATAGACTTTTGTAGATCTGCTTGATTTCTGTCACTACTGGCACTTCGTGTGAGTCTGTATTGTTATTCAATTAATTGGAGATTTTTTTTTGGTGCAGGTGCCTCCATTGCTCTTATTCTCTGGTGCCAGTGCTTTATTTGGGGGTAAGTCTTTCCAATAAGTCACTTATCATTTTCCTTATCTAAAAAAGAACTTATTGAAATCGCGAACACTAAAAATCCCCTCTTGTTTGTAGAGAGATTTGCGTATGTATATAGCTGAAACGTGAAAAGATGCTTTTTTTTATTCAGTGGTTTATTTTCATCATGTACCTTCACGACCTATAAGCATATTTTGTGGCTTCCCAGAAAAAGGGACCATAGGAAATAGTGGGATCTGCCATGCTTTTTTGTTTGATGTACGGTTTTGGACCAATTCTAACTCTACAGATCTTGTCTGGATATTGGTATACATTCCCAGTGTAGTGTTCATTTGCAAATCCTATAGTGAAGTTGTGATTCACACGGTCACACCTACGTATCAGTGTGTCACTATGAGAGGTCTCAGGATTGCGAGGGGTACATAACTAGATATTTTAGGTGCGACAGAAAGGAATTAATTGTTTAGGGTGGCATTGGGACATATCATCCCGTTTAAGCATTATATGAACCTTACCAATTTCTGGTATCCTAACCATGCAACAATTAATAGCGGAACAAAGTTCTCCAATACCTGTATCCTGTTCTCCCCAGTTCTTGTTTGATGCCTAATAATATTTTAGGTTAACTAGACCTCATGTCAAACAAGAAGTGGGTTATGCTAACTTTGCTGGGTTAGAGTTAACGATAAATCCTGACCCATGTCCAAATAAAGCTGTGAAGGTTCTCCAGAAGTGTTGGATTTAGTCTTTTCGTATACTTAATTACTTGTCCAATGTCACAGAATTTACCCCAGTCTTCAGGAAGTATAACCAAAATGTTATCAGGAGTTTTGCCAACATTACCTAGCATTAGAAGCACAGTTAGGGAGGGAGGGAAACCACAATACTACGAGCCCAGTTAGACTGCATAGAACTAGTTGAAATTACGATCCTTTGATACAGTCCAATGAATGAATGTCCTTATTTGGATGGAACTAGGAGAGGGGGGGGGTGGAGTTGCTGGATCTCAGTGCAACAGTAGTTTCCTCTCAGTATCAGTAGCTATGATAGATATTCTTGAAGACCTTCGAACAATCCTCCTCTTTAGACTACAGAAAATAATTTTTTTTGACATCCTGACTTGCTGTAGTAAAAGATGGCCTCCATTTTACTCGTGTATGTCTAATTATGTGGTTAAAAGTAACATCAGCTCATGTGAGTGCGAATAATATATCTAGCACCTAATGTCTAACGAACTACTACATGTTGCAGCATATGCGCTCCCGACGTTTGCTCAGCTCACTGTGACATCTTATTATGCCGCATCTAGTGCCTCTCACTACGCAGTCTCACAGATCACTCGCCAGATCGAGAAGGCCCATTTATCAGATACTGACGATAGATGAGTTGTTCGCAGTCTCCAGTCTGTTGGATACACATGCCATGTACATGGTATATATACTTACTACCTGGCTCTCCATGTTGCAGTAGCCTGACAGTTTTGCTGCGTTCCAGGCACTCAAACCTGTACTTTCATAAGTAGAAATGATATATAGCTTTGCTACTCAAGTCACGTTTGAGAGTAAATTTCGTTGGCTTCCTTGGCTCTTCTCTTTTTGATAAAATATCATCTCCAATGGGCTCAACGGAGGCACTGGACATTCGTGATGATGGTGATGTCTTTTGGCGGCCAGCCCGCATGGTATGAATCCAAATCGAGTGTGCCATGGCTGAAGCACTTGCTGCATATTGTCGTGGGGACGGACTCGCAGGTCCTTTTTGACCTATGGCGATCGATGAGTGAGCAGCTCCATCAGGCCGCTGTTGATGCAAATCCAAGAGCTTAGCAGGGATTTTGAGATTTTCGATACTCATATAAGGCTATTTTGGATCATCACGTTGATTTAGGAAGTCACGAAACCAGGAGATTACTAAGCGGAAATGACCATACTTTTCATGATATTGTTTAGTTATAGATGTTGAAGAGAGATGGAAAATAAATGAGGATAAATGAGGGGAAAAGAGAAAAAAATGTCATCAGAGTCGCATATAGTTCTTATGTGCCAAATTTAATACGGAACTGTTTCGATTCTCGTGGAGCACTACAATCAACAAAAGGGTTACTTTGTATGAGGGAGCGATGCACATCAACTTCATCGGCGCTGTGATCGCTCAGGTCCTCATCGGAGTATGCGTCCAGCTCGTCGGCGTCGCCGGCCATGGATCGGTTGTTCGCGGCGCCGGCTAGGGTTAATTGGCGCTCGGCGCGACGAGTCCTCACGTCTTTTATGGAGTCTGGTGACTGGGTTTCCGTCAGGCGTGCGGGTCGAACAACCGACCGATATATCGACCACGTCTTTTCTTGGCATTGGGTCCGGTCGGTCGGCTTGTTCTTTGCCTGCAGCCGTTTGAAGCCGCGCGCCAACAATTAATCACTCTACAAAATCGTTACATCTCGCAGTTTCAAAAATAAAATAAAGTCAAAGGTTATAGCTCGCAATTCCTTGTCAAAATTATGAAAGATTCAAACAACGTACACTCACTCTCTTTTTGGGAGATGGTTCTCTGGACAGATTTACGATTCTTCAAGGAGATATACTGATTGATATAAACAACTCACGGATAAAAGTAAATAAGCATCAATCTCTACGTTGAAGGTGATAGACATCATGTTTCCATCAAGTTCTTAAGTTGATGAACATTATCTTTCTTGTCCGAAACTTAGGATCTTGCAACAGTGCTATGATTGTTGACGTTCACGACACTAAGAAGTAGATTATCAATGATCCGTAATTTCTATTGATATGTAGAACATGCATTCTGATAGCATTCTTAGGCAATTTACTTTTATCAAACCCATTTCGCTGTCGATCTTGTCGCCTACATGCAGGCCAGACAGATCGAAAGAACCCATCATAGGTAAAAAAAAATCTGGCTAAGAACTTGCGCGACTAACCCAAAAAGTTCATCGGTAAATAAAAATCCGGCCAAAAACTCACAAGAGAAGAACACAACTAGAGCAACTTGATAAGGGAAAAATATATATAGAAGAGGCAATAGGAAAAATCTAAAATTATTCTTCGAAGTCAGGAGGTCTCCCACTCAGCCCGATCAACTTCAATGGTTCTTAGTTGCACCATCAACTAAAGAGCTAGCTGAAGTTTAGCGAAAGAAACGTTCCCTATCAATACTACCTGTGTAGTACGATGACTTTATGCATGCATACCCTCTGCCTTAACGGTTATAAGACGCGTTACGTGGTGTTGTAATATCGTGCCTTAATTAAGCTTAAGGCTGTCCGACTGAAAAATAATGGTGGAGATGATTTTCCTTAGTACTGTAGCAAGATCCGACATTGCAGTGGGTTTCAACACAGCTAGCACTTGATTTGAAGGTTCAAGTGTTATTTGTTGGACGGGGATGAAGAGGGGCAAGTCAAAGGTACTGCTCATCTCTCCGACCCTATTATCGGCCGTGATCAGATTTATTGACATGTACTCTACTATCTCCGTTTCAAAATAGATGATATTTTAGAAATTATACAATCAAACTTTTTTATTTTTGACTCATAGTTAATTAAAAAAACTTAGGTTAGTTAGATGTAAATAATATTAATTATAATATTTTACTTACATACTCATTAAAAAACAATGATCAAAATTGCACATCATTAAAAAACAATGATCAAAATTGCACATGGGAGACTATGCAAAATCAAAAACTTTACCTATTATAAAATGGAGGCAGTATTAATTAGGAACACGTTAACTCGGTCGCGCCACTACGTACATCTCCCATATTCAATCAACCATCTTGTTCGGAATTTCTTACCAGTTTATGTCAGATCCGAGCTGTTTGGTACTAGAAAAAACATCACTCGAATCCCGTAAAAAGAGGGGCAAAAAGAGTACAACCCAACGTCTCGATCTTCTTAATTGGCATGTGTTAGCCAAGAAAAGAAGCCCCAGATCTTTACGTACGCACGTATGTATTATCAGTATATGGAGTACGGTATTGGCGTTACAAGCAATAAGTTACACCAGCTAGCTAGTGTACGTACTCGATCGATCGTCTATGCAGTACGTACTTCCTACTTTCTAGGAGTGCATAAAGTCAGCATCAGCAAACACAAACAAGAGGACAACATGGTACACGTCTGGTTTAAAGAAATGGTACACATAGGCCAAAAGGCGTGACGTATAGTATACGTACAAATTGCACACAGCGATTTGTTTAATTAAAACCAATGGCTAGTGGTCGTGGTACGTTATACATCCGTCTATTAGTACCAAATTAACCTTATGGTTAATTTTCTGTGTGTCTTATTAAGAGTTTAAGACCGAATATATTTTTAGTGAGATAGCTATTAATAACGAAACATTTATAATAATTTTGTTATTTTTTAAGCTCCATAACTCCAGTTTCTAATATATATAGATTTATAAGTTATACTATATGTTAAAAGAAAAAATACATCCACAAACACGCAATGATTTCTACATGGCGAGCAGCCGTATAAGCTGGCTTGCGGTACGTACTTGAGCAATCATGCATGCAGAGATCGATCGATCCTTAAGACACATGCCTGGTCGCGTGTATGCGCGTACGTACGTCCAACTCAATCAGATTTCCGCTTAGCTAGCTAGCGCGCTCGCCGGGCCCGCGTACGTGTGCTGCCAACGGTGACGCCACGTTTATACACGTACGCGGTACGAGGGCACTGCATGCACTCGCATCGGTCGGATCGGAGCGTACGTGGATTAACTTGCAAGAAAGAATTTCATTGCTCTCGTGGCCACAACAAGATGGTACCCCTATTCTTGGTCTCTGTATTTTTATATACACACCATCTATTATTAAAACAAAACTCACATAAATAAACTTCCTCCTAAATACCCTAGCCATAACCAAGAAGCAAGCTAGAAAATTCAATGAAAATACAAAACATGAAGTCGCATAAATCCTGTCGCTGAAACATCATCTATGAAGGTTAAAAGATCTTCCTGGCGACCACCTCAAGTGACGGAAAGACAAGTAAAACCACATCCCAGCTCTCGAAGCCCTGAAGTACAGATCAAGAGCGAAATCAATACGTGCACAAATAGATAACCTGTAAAAGATTAGTAAACTTTTTATTGTTAAATGTAACATTGTTTCGGTATAACCAAATAGCTCAACACAAAACAGCTGCCTGATAACAATGGTTGAAGAAGTGTCTGTGCCAACCCAGATAACCAATTCCCAAACAAATGGACCGTACTACTTGGTGGATACAACCCAGTTGCCGCTTATGTGGCATACCACGAGCAACGTATGACGGGACAATCGAAGAACAAGTGTTGTATCCTTCCGTCATGGGTGCAAAAACTGCATTGACGACTACACGTCCAATTTCGTCGGAGAAGGTTATCTCTAATGAGAATCACCCCTCGGCGTAGGTACCATAAGAATATCTTAATTTTTAATGGTACCTTTAGTTTCTAAATTCTTCGGTTTACATGGCGAACATTTTGATGTATCAGAGCGGAATAGAGAGACTTCATCAAAAAAAAATACCATTTTGGTATAAGTGCCATCTGAACTTGTCTCTGCCTTGTACAAGCTGAACTCGTGCCAATCTGGTTACTAACTCGTGTAGGTTGGAAAAAGCTTTGACCTACTATACCTCTATGAAAAGAGACATTTATCGGGTTTGTACTCAGCACCTCAGCGATAGTGGTATGTTTTTGCGAACTATATTGAAAAGCTAGGTGTATTGGTTGAATAAGGGAGTAGGTCCTAACCATACACCCTCTCAAAATCAAGTTTGTAGGTCCTAACCACACATCCTTCCACAATGGAGTTTGTGAGCCATCATGAAGATGAAGAGATCCAAACCTTAAAAAGTGGTGTTTGACCTTCATAAGACCAGCCCAAAAGTGGGAATCACCTAGTTCTCCTTGGACCTGAACTAATGTAGTGTTCCTTAATAAGTACTTCCGTCTAAGCACGTTCTGTCATACCCCATTCTCATAAATAGTTTAAAAAGCCATTTGTAGAGTACGTGGTATTCTTCATGATGAGAACATGACCCCCATGCATACACCCATAGCTACACCTACTTCCACTATGTTTTCGGTTCAAGCTATGGAGAACAAGAGAAAATCCATCAAGATCTTCAAGAGCTGGAGAGGATTCAAGTTCAAGCTCTCCGGAGGAGGAGGGACAATAAGTGATAAAGACTTCGGAACATTGAAGCCACCATGATGGAGTATGAAGACTTGGATGAAATATACAAGATTCCACTTTGTATTTTTGCCATAATTAGCACAAGATGCTGCGCCACCTCAAATTTGGGCCAGTCTCATATAATTACGGATTTAGGCAAGATAGGCAAGTTTTAGAGTCCGTGTTCAAGGGGAATTTGGTTTTAGAGGTTGTTTCGGATCACTGCCTTAGGAGGCACGAAAATCCTCTCAACCTCTCTTTAAAAACACCCCTAGCGGCTCCTCTAGGACTCAGGTTTCATTGAGTTATTTAGGTACTACTACAGTTTCGCCTTGTAGGACTACCGCCTTGTTCAAATCGTCAATGGAATCCCAAATTCATTCTTCTAGCTCTTGTGCCAATTTATTACTCGCAATTTCAGATTGCAATTTATCATAGTTCTTGTTGGTTCTTCGGTTACTTGCAGGAACTCGAACCTCGTTGTTTAGGTTGATCGCGCCTACGGCAAGTTTAATAACCATCAGAGATTGGTTGAGCGATTGCTAAGGCGCATTGTCTAGTATGGTATAGTCGGATCGTCAAGGTCAAGCTCCACCAAATCGATAGCTATCATCATCTCATCGAAAGATCGGACCACCATCTCATCGCTTCACCTTAAGATCTTGGATGCCCAGGCCACCCTGGTTGTTAAGCTGACAGAGTATACTCCACTTAGCTAGTCTATAGTTATGTTTTTGCCATCACTTTGACAATAAAACGTGGACCTAAAATAATCCAACCTTCTTAAGATTCCAAGCGGAATGTCGAAAAAGGATAACATGAACATGCATAGAATGGTAAGAACGGAGTTGACTAGAACAAGCCTACAACCTGTAGACAGATGTTTACCCTTTCAGCTGCTTAGACACTTTTTGATGCATTCTCTATGCCTTTCCACTCACTGTTTCGAAGTTTCTTGTGGTGTATCGGGATGCTGAGGTATCTGAATGGGAATTGCCCCACCCCACATCCAAACAATTGAGTACAATGAGCTTCATTATCCCTGGCCTCACTGAAGTGAAAAAGCTCAATCCTATGAAAATTTATCTTTAGGTCAGAAAGCTGTTCAAAGGCATAGTGTAGAAGTTTTAGATTTATTTTGCGTCCTCTAGATCATGTTTCATAAAAGGGATTGTGTCATCGGCATAGTGTAGATAGATAGCCCATCATTAACCAAATGAGGGACTATCCCCCGAATTTGGCCTTCCTCTTTTGCTTGCCAGATGAAAATGGTAAACATATCTACCACAATATTAAACAATATGGGGGATAAATGATCACGTGTCATAAACCTTTTTTCCTTTGGAGGTATGACCAAATGCAACCATTAATTTTTATTCCCACACTTCCACCAGTTACAAAAGTCTCAACCCAAGAACACCATGTAAGGGTTGTAAGAAGGTTCAGTTGACTTTATCGAGCGCCTTCTCGAAGTCTATTTTAAAAATTACCCTATTTACCTTCTTTTTGTGTATCGCATGGACTATTTCATGGAGAATAACCACTTCGTCTATAATATTCTACCCGACATAAAAGCCGAGGTGGAGATTAATGGGGGACGATGTTTTTTCTAACCAAAACCTGCTTGCATTAGTTAAGAGGTTGAGAAGTATAAATACTCCCTCCATTTCACTATATCTGTTATTGATCTCAGGATAATATGTTTCAAAATGGTGGGAGAGATCCACGGAGGACAAAACAAGGGAGGAAAAACGCCAACTAGATGGATTGATTATCTACACACTATGGAACCTATGGAAAGAGTGCAACAGTAGGATTTTCAACCACAGATATGAGACCACGGACAGAGTTGCTTCTCAAACCATGGAAGATGTTAGGGCACGACGGTATGCTTTTTCGCTGTCAAACAACGACACCGGAGATATAACCCACAACGAGTAGTCCCTTTTATTAGAAGGCTACGGCCGATGTTGCTTTTGATCCCGCTATTTCTTTCCATCTGTTCTCTCCGGTAACTCTGTAAATATTTCACCTTACCTATAAGAAAAGGCAGTGCTCCTGCTAGTCTCTTCAAAATGTTTATCCATTAAAAATACCAAGAGCATAGTTATTGCAGTGTTTCTATTTTATATCATATTTAAATGTTTTGAGAATAGTTAAATAATTGTAGTATTGAATTAGTAGGAATGTATACAGTTATTTTGTAAAAAAATTTAAATCTAGTGCTATATTGATCTATTGTATGGTGGACCCAGGACATGTATAATAAAATGACTGAAGTAGCTTATAAGAGGACTAAGGGCCTGTTTGGTTGAGCTGTGGCTGTTGACAAAGCTGCTGTTGGCTGGCTGTTTGGAAATGCTGCTGTGGTTGTGGAAAAGTGAATATATAGCTTTTGGTTGATCCAAACAATCTACATCATTTTAAAAAATGAGCACTGAAGCTTCAACATATTGCAAAAAGCTGGCAGATGGTAACTTTTCCAAACAGCTGAATTTGCACTGCAAAGCCCACAGCTACCGTTGGCAAAAGCTGCTGAAAAGCTGGCCGTTTGGTTGGGCTGCAGCTTTTTTCAGTGAAAAGCTGCTGAAAAGCCCAACCAAACACCCCCTAAAGGCCCTCAGCGACACGTGTGCCAAACTCAGGCAGGTGAAAGACGTGTGTAGGCACGCACTAGGCAGGAGAACCCGTCGTTGACTAGGAAACTGTTACTGCCGACCAACAGGGAACGCCGCCGTCAATGCAGTGCTGTTTGCCGCCGACGATGAACTGATGATGATAGAGGGCGGCTGCCTTCGAAAAGAAAACGAGGACGGAGCCTCGTCCTGCTACATTCGCAATTGCTCGTATAAGAGTCGTCGGAGGAAGATGACTAAGTGCCGGGGCAAGAAGTATTGGATGCGCTTGTCCACCGACGATGCATAGTTGGACGTGGACGACGGATAGTTCGTCCAAGAGACCGCCGTACGTCAGCCGCGGCCGAAGCCAGGAACTGGACCTCCACTATTAATGAGGATACTTAGAGGCCACCTCCTAGAGCATGCATGAGCAGGTTGATCGTTGATGAACTAGCTGATTCCTCTAGTCTCGCCCATGCATAATCGAGCTATAAATAGAGCTGATATTACTACTTGTGGGTCCGTATTAACGCCGAGTCGACCGAGAAATCTCAGTAGACAATACTAGCCTTTAGGTCTTTATCTAGTGGTTATCAAGTGAAAAATAAATAAATAGAGTATTAATTTTAGAACTATAAAAAGGTAAACCTGCCCAAAGCACGGACCTCTCAAAGGAAGACCGGACAGCTAATCTCATCGACTTAGGTCTAAGAAAATAGTAGTCGACCTATGATTAGCAATTCCCTTTTTATTATGAGATCCTCTTATAATTGGTATCTTGTGGCTCTGATCTGACTGGTAACTTACTGACTTGTGGCTCTATTTCTTTCTCTTTGGAAGGAAAGCAGGAGCATTGCCGCTCAATTAAAGCGCGGAAAGACTTTATATATATACATATATATATACACACACACAAAAGTAACATAAAATCCTACAGCGCAAAAGACCGCTATAATGTACTATTCCATGGGCTAAACGAAATTGCTTGACTTCCTCCTTGACGAGACTGACAACAAGACTCTCTACGTGTGATCATCTCTTAAAATATTCCATCCGTCCACAAATGTAAGGCATGTACGGAATTTAAGGTTTAACTTTGACCAGCAATTAAGCTAATAATATTGAACTATATGACACAAAAGTGGTAGCATTGGATTCATATTCAAATATATTTTCAAATGATATCACTTTTATGTTATATAATATAATATTATTGGTTTAATTATTGGTCAAAGTTGAACCTTAAATTATGTGCACACCTTACATTTGTGGACGGAGGAAGTATTTGTCTATTTTGGTGCCTCGTTCTAGCTCAGTAGGTAAATGTGCTGGCAAATTTTGCCGTAACACGTTGTTATTTTTCACCTTTGTCTTATACACAACGTAAAAACGTGTCTTAATTTCTCATTATCATTATTAAAAGATACTCATTTGCTAAAACACATAGTAACGCTTAAAAAATTATTTAATTTCTTAAACAAAGAGGCGAGATAACATATCTAAATGACGAAAATACCCTGTGATATTTTTTGGCTTAGACCGCAAAATCCAACCCAATCCGTGGCTTCCTAGGTCGTTCTGGCTCTGCGTCTCCACGCCTACACCACGCAAGCTCACCATGCCATCCTACCGAAATGCTCTCAGATTTGCATTTGAATTGTGTATTTCTTTTTCACATATGCTCAGAAACTACATATGCTCGCTTCAGCCCTTCAGCTTGAAGCCATTGAAAGCCTTAAGCTCCATTCGTAGCGAATGACCGAAATAAGGTCGGTCTTAGTCTCAGTCCATTGTCACTTAAAAGCCTTAAGATTTCGATCTGATGGTCAAAAGAAAAAGAGGAAAAAAAATGAAAAATGAAAAAATGAGAGAAATTTTATACATTATAGAAAATAAACCCATGTGCAATTTTGTGTTTAACTGTTTATGTATGACATATATCATCTAAAAAAAGTATATATATTTATACAGTGGTGGATAAGACTTGGCTCTCAAAGTTGTTAGACTCGAACTCATTAAGCTCAAAATCGTGCTAGGCTCATTAACCTTAACGAGCTAAAATTCCAACTCGGCTCGACTCGTTAAAAGTTCAAGTTGCCTCGGGAGTATTTATATAGTTTCTGAGCATATGTAGTTCAACCAGGACGAATGTTATCATTAGTTTTCACAAAATGAACTTAAAAGTCTACAATATAGCTTAAATATTTATATGTCCACGAGACTAGAAATACACAACATAGCCTGAATGGGTGATGTGCTAGGCTGGGACTTTTTATGAGTGAAACAATCTTAACGAGTACTTGTTAATTCGGCTCATTACATTAATGAGTTGAAAAGCCTGCTCAGTTCAACTCGTTAATGCACGAGTCGAGCCGAGTTATCGAGTACTTGTTAAGCTTCCGAGTTTCATGTTTTTTATCCACCCCTAGGCCTATGTACCATTGCGCCAAGATATTTACTTTGGTGGTGTTGAATATTGCGTGAATCATATCGTAAGCGTAGGGGTGGCCATAGAATACAATCCAAACAATCAAGCAAACAAGAGCAATGAAGAGAGGATTATAAGCTAGTTTTCTTTAGTATTATATTCTTGTATAGGGTAAGGATCCGAGGATCCTAAAAGATGTGGAGGGTTGTGAAAGAGCGATAATCTATCATACTCTTTTAAGGTCGTGGTTAAAGAATTCGCGGTTGGTTTCGCCAAAGTTTTTTTTTCTCTTTTTCCATTGTTCGTTGTCATTATTTTGTACTCTCTAGGGGGGTGGGGGGTTCGTCTATTTTGATCTCGATACTATGCACGCTCATGTTGTATCTCACTAACTCTGATCAAGTTCATGGGTTACTACGCATAAGAAGTGGTATCGGAGTAAAACTAGTGGTATCAGAGCTAATACCAGATTACTAGATTAATCAGATTTGTGAGAAGGTTAGCAAGGCATCAAGTGGCACCTGATCAAGAGCGATGTTAATGATGTGGAACCAAGTAGAGAAATTAGACGGCGGTAGAAATTTCAGCGTATGACAATGTGTGGTGAACGATGTTTTGTCCAAAAATGGCTAATTGACGCCCTTGAAAGGGACAAACCGGCTTGGAGTCCGACGGAGATTGGAAGGTGACGGAGCGGAAGACTGTCAGTACAATTTGGCTATGTTTCTCGAAAGAGGTAAATTACTCAATGATCAAGGAGAATTCACCGAAGAAATTATGGAGTTATCTAGAAGAACTATACATGGCAAAGTCGCTGACAACTTGGTAGGTGCTAAAGCAGTCACTGTTCGGGTTGCGCATTGGAGGAAGGCATGGGGTTGTCGACCATCTCAATGTCTTCAACCAGCTTTTCAAGTAGCTAACTAGTGTGGATGAGAAAATTGAGGAGAACAACAAGATCGTCTTATTGGCTTTATCTCTACCACCATCACGGGAGCAATTGTTGATGAATATTCTCGTCGGCAAAAACACTTTCAACTTCAATGATGTGGTTGCATATCTATTGGAGGCGGAGTCCTTGAAAAGGCCATCAGAATCTTTATCCTCGGATAATCAAGCATTGGTTGCCATAGGTGTTGTAGGAAAAACCAAGAGTCCTGGGAAAAAGAAGGGCAAGAACAAGGACAAACCTATATATTATCTATGTGATGGGGAAGTTCATATGATAGAAGACCACCCAAGTTTGAAGCAGATAAAGAGTGCATACTTAGTGGCAGTAGTGAAAGGTGATTTGGACTTGTTGTAAGTCAACCATACTTCTCATGGGTGGATATTGGATTCAAATAGTTGCTTCCACATATATTCGGCGAGAGAGATGTTTGACTAATGATCTCTATGTCCGGCGTATGGGGCTGTTCGCTTAGTGGATTGCAAGGGGCATACAGTCACTGAGGTGGGAATGGTTGCACTCGAGATGTGTAATAGAGCACATCGCACACTAATGGGAGCTTGATATGTTCCTAGCTTGAAGAAGAATCTAATATTTTTGGGGTCGCTTCAACTCGGTGGTTGTGATGTATCATTTCGAGGTGGAATTAAGCGAGTTAGTTGCAAAGGGCAAATAATCATGAAAGGTATTTGAGATAAAAGTGGATACAGATTGCTGGAAATTTTAAAGGTAGAGCAACCAAAGGGAGGTCTAATACATATCCTAGCCAGGAGAAGGAAACTGTGTCATCAATGGTAGATACTTAGATCGTAGCTACATTATGCGCGGAGCTACAAACAGGGTTGCATACTGTAACAGATATGAAGGCGAAGGTGCGAGCTGTTAAAAAAAGGAAGTCGTGGCTACCAATGAGCAGGTGGAGCTCGGAGGTGGTACAAACCAATGGCACGAGGGTGGTAGAAATATGTGGTGTGGTTAACCAAACTACACAACAAATGAGCTCTTAGGTGGAGATTCGAGTGGTCCACCTAAACACCAACATGCACATCACTATATGTGCATGAGCCCGTATGGTTGGAGCATTCCCAAGTTGAGAGCAAAAATGTGGAGCTGATTTAGAGCTAATTCTTAAAGGAGCACAATGACTTCACGGACAAGAGTCAAGATGAAGATTAAGGTCGCACTTTAAAAATTTACGATTAATTTTATTAATTTTTATATCGTAATTGTTCATCGTTATTATTTTAATACTCTCTACAGGACTCGTATATTTCAATCTCGATACCGTGCACATCTAACTTTGATCCGATCTAGAGTATAACGGATCGCGTACATGTTACCAGTCAGCGGCAGTTAGATAGGCCCTTAGACCATGCACGTACAGTACCGAGCCAAGCTGTTATGTCGACGGTACGTTGGAGGCTCTTCTTCCTGGTAGCTCCATGAGTGTGAAGGAGGAGTGAACGACAGATCAACCAACCGTCCGATTCAGTAATCAAACAATTTCTAAGACAACCATTGCGTACCGCCCAGGACAGCCTTTATCTCTACCACGCAAACCAAGTATAGAATATACGACCTACAAGACAAACACACTAGAAATGTACCACAGATTAATAGATCTTAATTATAGAGAAACGGTTCAACCTCGCCAACTCCTGGATCTAGGCTGCGACCACCGTATAATGCAAAGTCGGAAGAGTTTCCCTTCCGTCATCTAAAACGTCGATTCACATTACTGGTTCGAATTGGTATTCTATTTTTTCTATTAGTCATCCCCGACCACCACCTCTCCGCGCCTCGCTGTCAACGTTGCTCCCATCGTCCCACCACGTCTCTACTGTCTACCGCCGCCAAATCCATTACCGCCATCCTTGCCCTCCTCATTTGTCTTCGGTGGCTGTCGCTGTCGGATCCGCCTCCACCGCTTCAACGCCTCACATGCTCCCACTCCTCATCATTGACTCGGCCTCTAGCATCGACCCACCGTCCATTTTCCCCACCCGTCTCGTACAACAAGCTGTTGTCATGCATGACCTCTACCGTCAGTCCTTTCCTATATAATCAGGAGCACATGCTTCTTCTTCGGTGACGGTGACCCCTGCACCACAAACTCTAACTCGTGGCAGTGACCACTATTGTAGAAACGGTATTTACAAGCGGTTTAAAACAGCTATCTCAGCCGGTTTTGAATCCGGTTGTAGAGAAGGAGAGCTAATAATATATGTCACAGTAGCCGGTTTATAAACTAAATGGGATAATACCCCTCAGTCGGTTCAAACGAAAAACTGATTGTGATACTACATTATGTCAGTTGGTTCCTCGAAATAGAACTGACTGGAAAAATGTAGTATGTAGGTCGGTTTTGCCTCTAAACCGACTAGCTTAGTATATTATCCCAACCGGATTATGGAGCTGAACCGATTGAGATATTATTTGGGACTGGCAGGTAGAATTAATATTTCTGCCTACTCCGAAACAGAAAATATAGTTTATATAACTCAAAATTTTCATATCATCCCACAACATATATCACACATATACACATGTACATTGACATTCACATCACATTTCAATTCATAAATGAACTCAAGTAAATAGAAATTAAAAAATTGAACAAGTGCATCGATCATATTTGAATTGAGTTCATAACATATTTAAATACGAAGTGTATCTCATTACAAATGTCTCATTCGTTGGTTTCGTCGTGGTAGAACTCGCCATTTGGTTTGGTAACGTCCGCAACAATGAAGCCCGCCATTTGTTAGAACTCGCCGTCTTGGCTAGGTCCGACTTTGGCAATTCCATCGCGGCAATAGGTAACATACAGAAGATAAATATGACACAATCAATGAAAAACTAGTGCAACATTCACGAGGTAACATTGTACAAAAATTCATATTACAATAAAAAAGGTAGCATCAGATTATAGCTAATACGAGGTAACGCTTGTACAGAAAAGCAAGTTCGTGTAGAATGAGTTATGGATTTACGTAAATTCTTAACACTTTTTATAAGAACTATTTCACTGCACGCTAATATGAGGTAACACTTGTATAGAAAAGCAAGTTCATGTAGAATGAGTTATGGATTTACGCAAATTCTTAACACTTTTTATAAGAACTATTTCACTGCATATTAGTTATATGGTCATTTTCACAATAAGCATACCTTCTCCTTGGCATACCTTCTCCTGACTGATTCTTTATGCGCAACCAAATACAAACTTTCACACAACTTCAAGGAAAACTACTCGTGATCAACGAACGAGCGGTATGACTACACTACAAGCCGGTTTCTGCATCAATCAAGGCCTGCGGTGAAGGCATAACACTTATTGGGGGATCACGTGTGGTTTTCTTTGATGTTGTGTGGAGCCCTTCTGTTATTAGCAATTGGTGATGATATAAAATTGGTGAGAAGAAGATATCTCAGAATATTGGCCACTTTAAATAATTGCACATTGGTCGGCAAATATTTAGTCGTGTAGGATTTAGGGTTAGGGTTAATGTAATTTTAACCTTGTCCCGAAACATGAACCATAAACCCTTGTAAACCATGATGCATAATTTATTAGTGGGCTTTTTACATCATTAGCATAATCAAGGAGACACCAATTTTGATATAGTACTCTGATTATGCTGTCTGTGAAAACTTATAATTTATCGTGTCATTCAACTCTGATTATGCTGTCTGTGAAAACTTATAATTTATCGTGTCATTCAATCCATAATGGTGACATATTTTATAACAAAATTTGATGGCGTAACTAACCGTCAATTTTTCATGAAAGAGTCCAACATTGTGACTAAACGAGACAATATATTATAAATTTTATAGATAACACAAACATAGAATATTGTATTCAAATTAAGCATTCAAATGTATTGAAATAAAGGCATCAATGCATATTATAGGTCTTAGATTCTAACTTGCTCTTAATATATAAGATGTGCGTCCGCTTTTCCAGGATGGTGTAAGTATTTTTAGTCGTTCCTTACCTCTGAAACGGTATAAATTTTACACCCTAATTATTTTGTAAATTCCCTAACATTAATAAATAACTAAATATGAAAAGAGGTATTAAACATCAAAATAGGCTAATTTTATATTTATCAATCATGCATAGATAAAAATCATCAATTATCATCAATTCATCAAAATATTGAATTGCATAAGCAAAATACATAAGTTAGCCTACATAAATTTTCTATAGGTTATATGTCCATATGAATTTGCAGTAAGGATAATAGAAATCGTATTCCCAGTCACTTGTGAGATGCACAACAAACATGATACTCTCATAAACAAATTATCCTCAAACAGTAGCATATGAATATAACATGCATTTAATTTCAGCCATAGTCGACAAGTGATTCACCCAATTTTGAAACATGTTTCTAATTATAGCCACAATTGACAAAATAATTCACCAAAATTTTAGTTTTTTCTTTCATAATGCATTTTAATGTCATATACAGTAGCACATGAATCTAATTTCATGCATCTAACTAAAAAAACTAAAAAAACCGAGAAGGAGATAGGGGGCTCAGCTTCACTAGTAAGGGGAGGAAGGCGGCGGCTTGCAGATGAGAGGAAGATAGGGGCGGTAGCCGGAGTCGAGTGCAAGGAGGGAGGCAGCCGGCGCCGAGGGCTCGATGGAAGGCGGCGGCTCGCGCGGCTGCCCCTTCTTCCTCCACCCCCTCCCCCTCCTCTTCCTTCAGCACGCGGACCTAGCTGGCACGTGCGGTCCCCTCCCCCTCCTCCTCCTCTGGCACGCGCACTGGTAGGCACGACCGGATCCGGCCGGCGCGCGGGCCCCCTACCCCTCCTCCTTCTTCGGTACACGCGGCGGAGGGCATGGCCGGATCTCCTCTCGGATCTGGCTGGTGCGCACAGCCTCCCGCCTCCTCCTCCTTCCTCCTCCCCTCCTCTCGGATCGGGCCGCCGTCGTTGAAGAGGAGGTGACGCCATCGTCGGGTGGGTAGGGAGTTAGGCATTGTGAGAGTTAGGGACTTAAGGATTGGAGGAAGAGCGTCGGGTGCCGCCGGTTCGATCGGGGGGGTTACTTGGCATGAGAAAATGAACCAACCATAGGTTATCCCAGTCGGTTCAATATAAGAACTAACTGAGATTATATGAGAACCGACTGAGATTATATGTTTCCCAGTTAGTACAAAAGATGAACCGGCTAAGATTATTGTTCGATTGGTTCAAAATGTGAACTGATCGAGGTTATATTTTTTCCCAGACGGTTACTTCTTTGTAGTCTGCTTTTTTAGCAAAACCAGCTCAAGTACTCATTGTTGCTGTCGGTCGGGAGAAAACCGACTGAGATGAGGGGTCTAGATAAGTATTTTATGTAGTAATGGACCTCTGTCTTGATCTCGTGGGGAAGAGGAAGAAAGGAAGCAGGGTAGGAGAAGGAAGCAGCAATCGACTGAAGCTCGAATTCTAAAATAGCGAACCCGTTTTCTAATAAAACACGTTGCGGTTCAAAGCAATTTTCTGGCCATTATCAGATGTGTTTTAAGACTCGTCTGCGAATGGCGTCTCCGGCTCCGGCTTCGCTGGTCTATATGTGTGTGCTAGCTTCGACAATTCCTACACATGAACGCCCCAACATCTGAAAGAAGGATTATGGATGCATGCACTTCTTAGTTCTTACTCCCCCACATGTGGAGCATAGCCAGAAAAAGGAACACAATGTATATTGGGCTGCGCGCGTATTTGGTCCCCCGCCCCGAGCAGCAGCTAGCATCCAAAGGCTGCCACCAAAAGGTTCCAAAGGGAGCAAAGCATGCAAACAGTTCCATCAACAGGTCAGGTTGGATCTCTGTTGGATGACTTTTGAAGGAATGACAGCTGACTACTAAACCGAATCGTCCCAACCTTAGATGTGACCGTATGAGGATATAGACAAATTTGAACTGTTCAAATTAAATTAACAGGTAAATAGTTCTCCTCGCGGAAGAAAAATACCAATCATCGGTTCTACACACAGAACCAAACAAGCACTAATTAAGCAGGATTGCGGGATGCATTTTTCGTACAACCAAGTATAGTTACACTCACATACCGTTTTACACAATATACATAGGGAGAATCCACTACCAGAAACTTTCCCGAGTGCCAAAAACACTCGGGAAAGATTTTCCCGAGAGTCACACTCGGGAATGAGCCGTCGGGATATTTATGGTCGGGAAAGAGTGTTTTCCCGAGTATCCGCACTCGGGAAAGATAACTTTCACCGAGTGTCCGACAATACACTCGGGAAACTACGCCACACGGGAAATAAATTCGCTAACGGTCGAAAATAACGGTACGTGTTCGTTGTTTCCCGAGTGCACACTCGGGAAATTTAAGACACGCGGGAGGTGTTGCGGCGGCGATTGGGCGCGTGGAGTGCGGAGGCGGCGGCGATTGGGAGCGTGGAGTGCAGTGCCGCGCGAAATTAATCGGTCCCGCCAGATCCCTAATGTACTCGGCAAAAAATTCACCGTCCGTTTGGGGTTCCGTCACGCGGCTCAAGTTTACCGAGAGGGAAAACCTCTCCCGAGTGTCCACTCGGGAAAGTTTTTTTTCTCCGAGTGTTTGTCGAATTCCCGAGTGTATATGCCAACACTCGGGACCTTACCGAGTGCCCGACGATTTACACTCGGAAAATAATTTTACACTCGGGACAGTTGCAGATTCTGGTACTGATCCACGGTAATGTAGAGTATGTATAAATAAGTATTTCGACCATCTAAATTATATATATACTACTTTAGAGGTGAGATGTACATATGTTTTAGATATACTCCTTCCACTGGCAAATATGATGGTTTTAGCAAACTAAATGGGCTAAGTATTATGAGCTCACTAGAATTTTTTTCATGTAGTTTACACTGAGAATCTTAGAAATAGTATAAGAGTCTACTCAAAGTGATAAACAAGTATATATATTACCATATAGATAGCAAGGTAGCATATGTTCCATGTGAATAACTACATCTAGTTGTAATGTGTATTTTCCCATGTGTAGCAACTGTGTTGTGCCCTATGGCTCGGAAACGTCAAAATCAAAGTGTGAAACACGTGCAATAATAATGTCAATTCAGACTATGATTACACAAAGTACTTCCTCTAATCCAAATGTAAGTAGTTACATGGTCTCCAAAGTGCACTTTGACTATCATTTCTTTAAAAATATGTTGCTTAAATAACTAATTATATATTATGATAGTATACTTCATGATTTTATCTAGAAATATCAATTTTTTGTTATCGATGTTGATAATTCTTCTATATAAATGGTCAAACTTAAAAATATTTGATTTTCTGAGATTATAAAACTACTTATATTTGGATCAAAGGGGTAGCTAGTTTCCCAACTAAATAATAACAATTATATTTGGATCAAAGGGGTAGCTAGTTTCCCAACTAAATAATAACAATCTCCTAACTAGGTAAAAATAATGCATGGCCAGGATTATTTGGAACCCAAATCTAAGCACTACTACACTGGATAGTATTATCAGGCTTGTGTTGCGTCTCGTGAGCAGCTAGCTGCAGCGGCGAAAAGGCGCGAGTACGTTAGTAGCCTCGCATGCATGATCACGTACCTTACGTACGTACATGCGTATACGCTGCCTTTGTCGAAAGCAAGGGCCATGCATGAGGGTAAAAAGGGCAGGAGAACAGCACGTCGTCGCACGATTCACCGGCCAAAACCTAAGATATAACTGAAAGTCTGAAACACAGGAATTTTAGAGGAAATAGTTCAATTTCCGCGTGAATAAAAGAAAACGTTGAGCAGAGCGAGCGGCCGGCCGGCCGTGCACGGCCGTGTGTGCCCGTGCCCTTGCTAGCTTCGACCGTATCTGACGCGTACGCTGTACGTACGACTGACGCGTTGCGTTGCCTGGTACGTACTATACTTGATATGGCTATACTAGCAGCTTGGCTGGCTGGCTCGTACGTACGTAGGCTAGTGGTAGTGGTAGAGTAGTACTCACAAGTCACAAACAACCCATGTTTGTGACACACAGCACAGGGATGTTATAAGCTTTTTAGAGCAGTAGATCGGGTGGTCTCGAATTCAAACTACGAGCGAGCGCGCTGCCTTTTTCCTCTGGCAGGTACTTCATCGTGTCAGTCCCTTTTCCGCGGCCTGACAAAGTGTCGTGCAATGAAGACCTGTCAGAACTCACAACTACTATCAAGTATCTACACCTAGCTCGTTGTGAGTAGAATTTCTTTTTCTCGGAAAACATCGTTGGAAAAGAACATATACAAACTCAAGACGCATATATAGTCACGATCCGAATTTTTTTATAAATATTATTCCCCCCCCCCTCCCCCATAAATCTCAATTCTGCAGCACTGATCTCATAATTTTGAAAAACGGGGCTCAGTCGGTGGGGCGCTTGCCGAAAAGGTGGAATCGGTGGACCATTTGCCGAGACAGGACAAATCGGTAAACTGTTGGCCGACTTGGACCCATCGGCTTCAGCCCAGCCGACCGGACCCAACCGTTTTTGGCGGGAGGGTCCTGTCGGTTGTTGGATGACAGGGCCAAAAGTCGGCTGCAGATCTATCGATAGGTCCTACTACCTTGCTCGTGACACCAGTCGGCTACTGATTGGCCAATAGGGCCCAAAAAGTCAGCTGCAGGTTTGTCTATGGCCAATTTTCTGCCCCGTGAACCAGTTCATCACCCTATCTAGTGACCTTCCGCCCCCTTTGCCTCCCGTAAGTAGAATAGACAAAGACCGAGAGAGGACGGCGGCGGGAGAGAGAGGAGAGGAGCTTAGGGTTTAGGAGGGAGGCAAGGAGAAAGAAGCTCTCGGCAAGGGCGTAGGGGAGAGAGAGAGAGGAGAGGAGTAAGGAGAGAGGACATTAGGGTTCAGGAGGCGAGGCGGAAGAGAGCTCTCGGCAGCGGTCCGTGTGTGAGGTAAATCTTTGTGTTATTATTTTGTTTAGTTTTATGGAAATAGTAAGTATGTCCATAGTGCAATATGGTAGAATGGCTTCATCCGGTTGTGATAACATGCCGAAGGAGAAGGTGAGGGCTTCTGTGCCCCAAGGAGTTGAGGTTCTCCTTTGCTGGTGCCAGGATCCGTGCAGACTCATGTAGTCACAAGAGATGTTATACACCTTTGGAAGAAGGTTATTCATATGTGCTAACTATGATGAAGAGCCAGCAAAGGTTGGCGTGTTCGACCGGCATCAAAGGGTAAAACTCGCGCATACCTACATTTGTAACATGATGCACAGCTATGTTAAATGTGATTAATGCTAACTAAACTTGCTTGCAGTCTCCCCCTATTATATGTGACTACATACAGTGGCTAGACAGTACCCAATCAAAAGACGATGAAGAACAACTCATGCGTGAGGCATTGTGGAGGCGAGATTACGCTGAGAGCCGCATGCACGAGGCGGAGCAGGAGGAGAAATGAAAACATGGCAGGAGGAATGATGTAATGAAAAGAAGGAGGCGGAACGTCGAGCCGCGGAGGCACGTGAGGCCGAGAGGGCGAGGAAGTGCAATAGATGCCATGTCATACCAAGGAAGGAGAGGAAGTCCACGCTGGTCGTATGAGGAAGGGAAATACCCAAAAGGCCCTGAGTAGTGATATGTATGTTCTGTTAGGTTGTTTGGTGTTATGATTGTATTCTCTGAATGTTCTTGTACCGTGTTGTCACCCCTTATTTAGTGATTTTAATGTATCGAACTCTAGATTTGTATTCAATAAACTAAGTCTTTCATAGAATCAAGTACAACTAAGATACATAATATGAAAAATAAAATGGTCCTAATATGTTGAAATCACTAATCCTGCCCGTCTCCCTGGCCTCTTGCGAAAGTCCGAGTACGTCAAATGTCCATGAGGAACAATCATACAGCGGTCTTTACCGAACCAGGGCTCATCTCGCTGAGGAGGTGTAGGCTGGGTGTCCTGCGTGGGGGATCCTATTGAATCCTTTACAATAGCCTGCGCCAATTCAACTGGCTCATCTTTATGAATTCTGCACACCTGTAGCCAAGAACTCCACTCCTTCATTCTTTCAACAAACATCAAATCCCAACGCAAGTTCGTTAAGGACACTGTGAACAATGCTTGAATGCTGACGCTATACTTATTCGTATCAAGAGGCAATACTAGTGAACCAGTGTTTCACTTCTCTAATGTTTAGTGACTCTGTATTTTCCAGAGGCAATATAGTATAATTGAATACACTAAGATCAACCCCAGACGAGTTTGTCCTAATTTCTTCAGGACCATAGAAAGCCTTGATCTCACTATATCTGACATACCTATCATCCGTAACATCATTGTCAAAAAGTTTACAATGACTGCTAAATCTAGGTTCAAAATCTACGAGACTCCTAATGTAACGCTTCATATAATCAACTGATCTATAATTACATAATGTACTATAGTATATATCAAATGTAGGTTTACGACTATTTTCGAACTATATGTTCGATGTCTATTTCTTCCTTTCAGACCTTATGTTGTAATCACAAAGATTCACTAATTTTTTATGATATTTCTAACAACGCTAACAGCTTCGTCTAATTTTTCTGACTATTTCTAAAATCGTCAACTATTTCGATATACTACTTTTACCAACTAACTACACATAGGGTTCACAATAAATTCTTATGTCTCTACCTATAATATCGAATTTTATTGTTTATGCCTTTCTCGACCAAAATAAGGGTTAGGGTTTACCAAACACGCGTGACGCCAGAATTCCTTGACGCCGCCTCTCAAATATTTCTAACTACTTATACATACCTAACATGCTAATTTATTACGGTCTAACGCGAGCAACGCTGCCTCTCTCAACAAATTAGGACTAACTAGTTCAATAAACCTAACATGCTAAGCTAGACAACTAATTCTAAAATAAAAAATAATTAGGGTTAGGGTTTACCTAACACGCGAGACGCCGAAATTCAGTGACGCCACCTCTGTTCCTCTCCTCCTCTCCTCTTCCTCTCCTCCTCTTCTCTCCTTCCTCCACTCCTCTCCTCTCCCTCCTCCTCTCCTCTCTCTTCTCCCCTCTCTCCTCAGCCTGCGCACCACCGCCCTCTACCCGCCGCCACCGCCGCCTCCTACCTTCCTTTCTTTTCTCTGTGTGCGTGTGTGTCGGTGGGTGGCCTGGCGGCCGAGTCACTCATGCTGGCTGGCCTCTGTTGGCCACCCGTTGGCCGATAGCCCCTATAAATCGCCACGCAGCAAGCCGACTGGTTCTGTCGGCCACCTAGCGGCCGATAGGCTCCGGCAATAGCCACGCGCCCTGTCGACTGAGCTTATCGTCACATGACAAGCCAACACATCGGGCAGTCGGCTTGCGGTATGCCGATAGCGACTTTTCGGCCATTCTTCAACCGACTGTTCCATGTCGTGGAGTTGAGATTTATTAAAAAAATATTTAAAAAAATAATTCATCACTATCCTGTCACTAGCTCATCCTGCTCTGTACACGCGCAAAACCCAGCTCGTGATCTCGCCTACATATGGTACGATGCGACTTGATTATGTGGGATGCTTAATTAGTTTGATCCCAAAGAGCAAAAACGAGAGTTAGCCCAGAGGCTTTTTACCGTATATTTTACTACTACTTGAAAAAAGTACTATTAAATCCCATCAACTGTTGACTAGTAGGATAATCTAGGCATTTGTCCTTTGAGAATTTTTTTTATAGTAAAGGTAATTTGGTCCAGGTGAAACACAAACTAAGAAACCTCTAATCTATCTCCGGGTTCAGAATTGCCTTACTAGCTCTCAGATCAACACCAAGGTGGTCGCTCTCCTCGCTGTCATCCGTGGCCGATCGGACCCCTTGTCTTACCTGCCTCCGGTGGTCGCCGCCGAGGAGGCCGTGTTCGCTGGTCTCATCTAGTACCCCAAGACCTCTGTGCACTCCTTTTCCAGCCCAGCCATGACGCGTGACGCTGCTCCTACCCGTCCATGTACCTGTCATCGTTTCTCTACATTGTGCAGAGCGACGCGGTCTCACGGGCGGCCACTGGCCGGCATGGTGTTGTCGTCTGTGCAAAAGATATGGGGACCGACGTGCTCAACGAATGCTCGCTGGGCGCCCGAGACGTGATACATGCCATCTTGACTGTGGTCACCAATTGCCGCATAGAGCCTGTTGAGACTGTGTCGAATATGTGTACGAGTAGATTACAAGTTGGACTTAGAAAGTTATAGTATTGTACTAGGTTACTACAAGGTGTCCTAGTAGGGTATGAGTAGAGTAAGAGTCAGACTTTTGTATCCTAGGCCTCCTATATAAGGAGGAGGACACCACATGTTGTATCTAAGCAAAAATCCAAGTTTCGGCGGAGGGTCGGTCTGAAGTGGTCAGAAGGGCGGTCTCACCGATCTGAACAGGAAAACCAGCGGAAACCTCGGAATCATTGTGAATACTCCGGTGGATCACCAGTGGAGGGTGATGATGTACATATATGTTTAATATATGAGGGGAGGAGCGCTCGCATTTGGCTCCCGAGGATGTAGGTTTCGGCTAAACATTATCAACAAACATCGGTGTCATCTTTTTCTTGCATTCAACCTCAGTAGATCCTACGCTGCACGACTTTGGTATTGTAACTAGTGGAACTAAGCGACCACGGTATTAGTCGTAGAAGTTAGCGGTGGCTCGTGGCCATGGAGGCTAGTTTACAACAAGTGGTATGAGAACACAATGTTCGGATTGGATCTAGAGGCAGTGTACACTACTACAGATTCCATTTAACGGGACACCATCTTTATAGACGGCTACTCCAAGCCGTCTGTACAGTTCTTATCACAGACGGTTCCAAATGCGAACCGTCTGCGAAAATGACTACCAGCGATGGCGCACAAGCGGAACACCAGAGTACAGACGGTTCGTATGAGGAACCGTCTGTACAAATATCACAGACGGTTCCCAACAGGGACCGTATGTAATCTGAGGGATATCACAGACGGTTCCCAACTGGAACCGTCTTTGATATTATTACAGACGGTACCAGTTGGGAACCGCCTGTACTATCCCTGCCAGTACAGACGGTTCCCAACTGGAACCGTCTGTGATATTAGAATAGACGGTACAAGTTGGAAACCGTCTGTACTATCCATCCAAGTGCAGACAGCTCCCAACTGGAACCGTCTGTGATATTAGTACAGACGGCGCCAATTGGGAGCTGTCTGTACTGTGATCATAGTGCTGGCGGTTCCCAACTGGGAACCGTCTGTGCTAGATATTTTAGGTGTGCCGCTTCGTCTTCAACCTTGGAAACTACCGCATCGTTTCACGCGCGTGGCTTCATATTCCTCTTCGTGTCGCTTCGCTCCCTTAGGCGCCTCTCCGTACGTATTAAGTACTCCGCTTCCACCGGCCTCCGTCCAATCCATTCCCTCTTGCCCACTTCTCTCCTCCACCATGGCACCGTGTGTGCCGCCGTCGTCCTCACCGGCGCCGCCGCCCGTCCTCACCGGCGCCGCCACCTGTCCCATCGCCCTACGCGGGTCTGGCGCCGTCGCCAATTAGTTGGCCATCCAACTATTCGTGGGACGAGAACTCGGCGGCGAAGTCGAATGTGCTCTCCTCCAACGAGGAGACTAATCGGTCCGCCGATTGGCCGAGTCCGTCGAGATCGGACGACGGCGATTGGTGGATGTTGGAGGAGGAGGCCGAGGAGGCCGAGGAGGCCGACGACGACGATGACGACGACGACACCGAGGACGAGGACGAGGACGAGGACGAGGAGGAGGACGACGACGACGGCGGCGGCCGCGGCGGTGGTGATGATGACCAGCAAGGCGCCGGCGCCGCCGCCCACGGGTTCTACACCGAGGACGGCTGGGAGGACACCACCGACGACGACTACGGCTGTGACGACACCGATGACGATGACGGCAGCGATGGCGGTGACGGCGACGACACGGCCTCCACGGCGACGACGGTGCATTCGGCTCCGCCCAGCAAGAGGCGCAGACTGTATTAGATAGTTTTTTTTCACAAGAATTAGTGCACTAATTACTACTACTTTGTAAAAATTAATAGTACTTTGTATCAATATTACTACTACTTCAATTAATATTTGTCTTCCGTGTTCTGTTCAAATACATTAGCGTACCGTGTAAATTCTTTTCCGATCGTTCGATCTCCAAAAATCACAGAAACTATCACCGACGGCTCCAAACACAAACCGTCTGAGAAAAAATATACGCACGATGGTGAACGGCACAATACAGCCAGTTCCTCAACTGGAACTATTTGTAATATTAGTACGGACGGTTCCTGTTGCGAGCCATCTGTACTGTTCGTCCTGCTTGTTCGCAATCGTGTCTGAGAACGGCACAGTACAGACGGTTCCTGATTGGGAACCGTCTGAGAAAATGAAGTACAGACGGTTCCAGGTTGGGAACCGTCTGTGATATTTGTACAGACGGTTCCCAATTTGGAGCCGTCTGCACCAATAGCTATAAGCTAGCTCACTGAGCTCGATTCGCCGCTATCCCCATTGTTGCCGGCCCTCTTCCTGACCTCCTCTCGAGCCGCCCGCACACGCAGCCAGACAAGGAAGAGCCGGCGAACCTCGTGCTGGAAGGAATCAAGCTCGGGGCACTGGAAGCCTTGCTCGCCGACGACCTCACCGAGCTGCCGCCGCCGCTCGCCGTCCCGCCGTCATCTCCGGCCTCCCCAGCGTCGGCCGACTCTTCCTATAGCTCCACGGTGAGCCACCGAACTTTCCCGTGCCGTCGGTTGATTCCATGCTGGATGATCGTGAATGATCGGTAGTAGCTAGCTAGCTCGACCGCGCTCCGTGGCACATTCAGCTAGTTGGGAAAAAGAAAAGAAAAAGAAAAGAAATGTGGGACCCATGTGTCATAGAGAGAAGGAAAAAAGAAAAAAGAAAATTTAATATGATAGATGACCCCACTTGTCATGCTCACCGGCTAAATTAGGCTGAGTAAGAAAAGTTTTTCATATTTTTGATTTTGTGAGAAAAAGCAAGAAAATGCTAAAGATGCTTTAAACTTCTAAAAATCATAGAAAATTCATACGAACTCAAAATGAGGTGATTCTTTTTTGTAAATTCATCAATTAATCTGTAGAACTTTATGGTATAACTTTTGTTCATGTCACAGTGATGTAAATTTTTGAAAATGACAAAAATGCCCTTACACCAAAAAATATAAGTAAGTTTTTGACAAAAATCATACTAGCTCAAAAAATAATATATGTTATTACATTAACATTACGTTGGCAGCTCCTTTTTTCTATGAAAAGCTATGTGTCTTTGTTTTATTAGGTCAATTTAACAGTAATTTACTCGTTCTGCAGCCCTTGTTGCAAGATGGATCGGGGGTGGATGTACGGTTCTCGTACGAACCAAGGGTACCTTGATGGTGTGACAAATTTTTTGACAGCTACCGAGGAGGATAGGTTGAAGAAGCGTGTTCAATTTATATATTGTCCTTGTTGCGACTGTAGAAATGAGAGATCATTTCTCGGACAGAACTCAGCCCTACAGATCCAAGCGCACTTGATTATTAGGGGCTTCAAACCGGACTACACGTGTTGGACCAAACATGGTGAGGAGCAGAACATGTTACACGAAGACGTTCGCATCGTCGAAGAACCCGAAGTCACCGAAGGGAGAGAAGATGACGAGGAAGTAGGTGCAGACGATGATTGTAGCCGCGCGGAGGAAGTAGGTGCAGACGATGATCGTGGTGGCGCAGAGGATGATGATAGGTTAGATCAGATGCTGCGCGATGCTGACGTGAACTTTAATACTGAGAGAGACTTCAACAAGTTCATGTGCTTGATTGAGGACTCCGAAAAACCTTTGTTCCCGGGTTGCAAGCCAAAATACACAAAGCTCTCATCCGTGCTCGAGCTACTTAAATTGAAAGCAAGTTATGGGTGGTCAGACAAGAGTTTCACAGCGCTCTTAGGTCTCCTATCGGAGATGCTCCCGGATGGAAACGAGCTGCCCAAAAACACATACCGAGCGAAGTAGGTTGTTTGTCCATTGGGGATGGAGGTAGAAAGGATACATGCATGTCCGAACGACTGTATCCTGTACCGTAATGAATTATCACACTTGCGTTCATGTCCACTGTGCAAAGCATCTTGTTACAAGCGTAAGAGTCAGTCAGACGACGGCGAGTCTTTCACGGAGCAGAAGAAAGGAATTTCCGCTAAGGTGGTGTGGTATCTGGCTGTAATTCCACGTCTGAAGCGTCTCTTTGCGAATCCAAAAGCGGCCAAATTGTTGTGCTGGCACTCAGAGGACCGTAAGGAAGATGGAAAGCTAAGACACCCCGCTGATTTCACGCAGTAGAGAAACATCGACATGATCTTCCAAGACTTCGGGGCGGAACCGAGGAATATAAGGTTTGCATTGAGCATGGACAGAATGAATCCTTTCAGCAACATGAGCAGCCGGCACAGTACTTGGCCAGTTTCTCTTAGCATGTACAACCTACAACCTTGGCTGTGTATGAAGCGGAAGTACATCATGATGTCGCTGCTTATCCAAGGGCCGAAGCAACCTGGGAATGATATTGACGTATACCTAAGACCTTTGGTGGAAGATTTGAAAACACTGTGGAACGAAGGGGCACAGGTATGGGATGCATACAAACAAGAGAACTTCACCCTACACGCCATGTTGTTCTGCACGGTCAATGATTTGCCTGTCCTGCGTAACCTTTCGGGCCAGAGTAAAGAACTAGACAAGGCTTGCCCTCAGTGCTTGGATGGTACTGCGAGTAGGTGGCTGCCCCACTCCCGTAAAACGGTGTTCATGCACCACCGTAGGTTCCTTAACAGGAATCACCCGTACCGCAATATGAAGGAACAATTTGACGGGACAAGGGAGAGAGGTTTATTTCCAAGGCATTACTCCGGGCAAGAGGTGTACAATATGGTTAAGGATATCAATGTTGTCCTTGGAAAGAGTGGTAAAAAAGTGAAGGCCGGTGGCATGTGGAAGAAGAGATCAATATTTTAGGAGTTACCGTATTGGCGGCACCTTGAAGTTCGCCACTGCATCGACGTCATGCATGTAGAGAAGAACGTGTGTGACAGCTTGATTGGTCTGTTACTTAATATTCCGGGGAATACAAAGGACGGCCTCAACGCACGTCTCGACTTGGTTGACATGAATATCAGGCCCGAGTTGGCACCTGAGCCCTCCCAAAAAGGCAGAACGACACTTCCTCCGGCCTGCTATAGCCTGAAAAAGTCCGAGCGGACCGAGCTGTGCCGGTGCTTGAAAGGGGTGAAAGTTCCGTCCGGTTACTCCGCCAACATCTCAAAACTTGTTTCGATGGAAGATCTAAAGTTAGTTGGCATGAAGTCCCACGATTGCCATGTGTTGATAACACAGATGATTCCTGTTGCAATCCGAAATATCCAGCCGAGCTATCTCCGAGACACAATCATTAGGTTGTGTTACTTCTTTAACACAATCTCTCAGAAGGTCATCGATCTCGAAGCACTAGATGTTTTACAGGCCGATGTGGTGAAAACACTGTGTCTTCTTGAGATGTATTTTCCCCCGTCGTTTTTTGATATCATGGTCCATGCTATCGTCCACCTCGTGAGAGAGATAAAGATCTGTGGACCGGTATTTCTACGTTAGATGTACCCGTTTGAGCGGTACATGGAAATTCTCAAGCACTACGTACGGAACAGCTCTCGTCCCGAGGGCAGCATCGTCGAAGGTTACACAACCGAAGAGGTGGTCGAGTTCTGCATCGATTACATGGACCAGCTCAAACCAATAGGTGTGCCTGTGTCTCGTCATGAGGGGAGACTGGATGGCAAAGGGACCATAGGGAGGAAATCACTCATTGCTGACTACGCGGCGTTGTCTCAAGCCCATTTCACAGTCTTGCAACACATGACTGAGGTGTCCCCGCATATCAACATGCATAAGGAAGAGCTACGCAGAGAGAACCCAGGCCATACCGAGGCTTGGCTCACCAGACAGCACAACCGCAGCTTCAACAACTGGTTGAAGGTCCGAATTACTAACAGTTCAACTGAGGAGAATATTGGCTGGTTGGCAAGATGGCCAAGTCACACAATCTCGAAATTCAAAACATATGACATAAATGGGTACACCTTTTATACCAGAGCACAGGATGGGAAGAGCACGGTACAGAATAGCGGTGTCCTTATAGATGCCTTCCAGGACAAACGTGGGGTGTGTGCGTACTACGGGTACATTGAGGAGATCTGGGAACTGGACTATGTACGTTTCAAGATCCCCCTCTTTCGGTGCTGCTGGGTCGCACTCTCAAGTGTTAAGGTCGACAAGTACGGCATGACTACAGTGGACCTCGAGCGTGCCGCATACAAAGACGAACCATTTGTACTCGCTAAGCAAGCTGTTCAGGTATTTTACATCCAAGACCCGGCAAATCAGAAGCTTGACGTAGTCCTGCAGGGGAAAAGAAGGATTGTCGGAGTTGAGAATGTCATGGACGAAGAAGAGTACAATCAATTTGATGAGTTCCCTCTCGGAGACGGCACCTGGCTGAACGAAGAACAACTACCGATCGGGGCCACTTGGTATCTGCGCGTCGATCATCAAGAAGGACTAGTTGTTAAAGGGGATTAGATTAAAATATGAATGTACAAAAAAAGTTTAACTCATTTGGAGTTCTTATGAATTTTCTATGATTTTTACAAGTTTAAGTCAGTTTTTGCATTTTATGTATTTATCTCAATACATCAATTATGTAATACCAAGTGGGGCCGAAGGTTGGCTCTGCAGACGGCTCGTAGTACAGAGCCGTTTGCAATTAGTAGTACAGACGGTCGTCTACCGCGAGCCGTCTGTACCATAATTAGGTGAGGCGTCCCGCCTGCAATATTAGTGCAGACGGTTCAACACTGCGAACCGTCTGTAGTATTAATAGTACAGACGGCTGACTACTACGAGCCGTCTGTACTAACAATACTGCAGACGGTTCTATGTTGCTAACCTTCTATACTGCCGTTTAATAAGTACCAATTGTATTTCGCTAACTCTCATCTCTTCCCAAACCCGCGCCGGCACTCCCGCTCTCTCACCCTAGGTTTTGACATCTTCCCGCGCGCCCTACTCCTCCGCCGCACACGCCGCCGGTCCCGAAGCCCTTCTCCCCGATGATCTCCTCCCCGAAGGTCTCGTACCCGCCAGTGCCCCTCCCCGCCGGGCCCCTACCCGCGCTACTCCCGACAACCTCCCGAGCCGCCCCCTCCGCCGCCGCACATCACCGCCGCCGCCGTCGGACCACTTCCCCGACTGATGGACTCCCCGACCTCGCATTCCCAGGTAAGCCCCTCCCTATTCTAGTCCACCTCCTCCCGCCTCCGCTTCCAGATCCTGCGCGCGCCTTCCCTGCGCCCTCGCCGGATGGCCCCTCACCGCGTGTCAATGTCAGCAGTAGGGGCGCCGGAGCTAGGTGTATGAGCCGGGGTCAAGTGATACCAACGGTCTATGGTTTATCCTAAGTAGTTCTTGAGTATTTAGTTGTTGGTTTTGTGCTAGGCATGTCTACGCAATGGGGTTGCCCATTTTGTAACCAAATTTTGTTTAGGATCGTGTTGTATTTGCCTCCAACAGCTCGATCGTCAGGAGATCTTTATGTCTCCAAAACATTGCAAAATCTGTAAATGATATTATTGCTGTATGTTAGTGCCCATGCTTAATGGATTTGGTCACAATTGAAGCTAGTAGTAAGGCTTGTACATTTGTTTGCTTGCCTAGTTAAGTAGATCCACCGCTTGATGTGACGTCTGGTTTAGTTTCAAGCAGTAAATAACGTTTGAGTAAAATTAAATTGAAACTCAAATCAGGTATGCATAGAAGTTCTATGTGTAAACGAAGGAATTCAAGAGGAGGAGCCGAATACATCAAAGGAAGCCATGAAGACTACGAGCAGGAGCAACATGAAGATGCCAAGATCAAGAAATTAGTTACGGCTCTTAGTACAGGCAAAATGTTCTAACATCTTGGAAACAATATTCATCTTAATTATTCTCTGCTCTCTACATGAATGCATATATCTATATTAGTTATGTACGGAAAGAAAAGCTAGTGCATTTGATCTATAGCTTCTTCCTTTTGCAATATGCACATATATCATCTTCCTCGGCGTCTCTTATTATTATTCTTACAGTCACAAATATTGCATGAACTTTGATAGTTTTGGATTTATGTGCTTTTGTAGTGAATAAACTTATAAGATGGCGTCCGGAGATGAACGTGAAGTGCCTCCGGCATCTTCTCCTCGACAAGCTGAGCTTTACTTGTCTCCTCAACCAGCTGAACCGTTGCCTGAACAACATGTAGAAGCCTCGTCTCATGAGCAAACCGAAGGAACGGATGGGCAGAAGCGAAAGCGAGGTGGCCGAGGCAAAAATCAAATGCTGAAGGGTCACTACACGATAACGCATGTCAGTGATAAGGGTGTGCCCATATTGCCTCAGCAGGCTCAGGCGGCATTCCGTAGAGCGTGCGCTTCACTTGCGAGGACAAGGTCCCGATAACGTACGCCAGCTGGCCGTCAGTGCCGAATACCGAGAAAGAGTTCCTGTGGGACACAATCAAAGCACAATTCGACTTCCAAGAAGGTACTGAGAAGAAGGTGGAAAGACAGGCAAAAGCCAAGATAGGCAAGGCATGGAAGACCTTCAAGAGCGAGCTTTACAATATGTACGTGAAGAACGATCTTATGCCCTACAGGCAGGACCTGAACACTTATGGGTACTTGGAGGATCAATGGGCATAATTTGTGGAGAGGTGCACTTCGGAGGAATTTGTGCAGCGGAGTCAAGCAAACAAGGCACGGCAGGCATGCAACATTCACCCCCACAGGCTCTGCAGCGGTGGGTACGCGCACAAAGAGTTGGAATGGAGAAGGGAGGACGAGCGGGCATCTCAGGAGAGTCGCGAGACACCGTTCTCCCAGATCCTGGAGAGGCGGGCCCGAAACTGGTATCGCGCGAGGGCCAACATCTCCGCTGATGGCACCGTCGCCTTCAGGAAGCACGAAACCATGCTAGTGGCCGAAAACATCGTGCGACTGTCAGAAGAATCCTCTCAAGGAACTTTCCAAGCCACCAGGGAAAAAGATATACTAACCTCAGCTCTGGGAAACAAAGAGCACCCGGATCAAACGCGTGGCGTGGGGGTGACGGTTCCATGGAATTTGGGATTCCCCGACGATGCGGTTCATACAGGAGTCGGAGGAGAAGTAGAGCAGAGCGCGAGGCAGCCGAGCGTGAACGGATGAAAAGAGAGCTGATGGAAGAAATATATGCCGGCCTAGAACAAAGGATCGATGCAAGGGTCGAACAACGGGTATGGCAGTTAAGGCAAGAGGATGAAGCCGTCGTGGCCCAACGCAGCCCCGCAGGCTCATCCCCACATGCTCGGCGCTGGAGTAGCTGTGCATCCGTGGAAAATGAGAATGATGAGGGCGTACATGAAACAGCTCCTCAGGGCAACTTTGCAGATGACGTCCGCGATGCTGACTTACCTTTCGAGGACATTACAGGCGACGTCGGCAGGTGCAAATATCCTGTGGATGACATAACGGTGGCAGTCCGGTGCAAGCTCCTCGTGGCCAGCAGTTTTGGCTCGGATCACATGCTTGAGGCTGCCACGGGGTTAGCATTTCCACCAGCTCAATCGGCGACTGTGCATGGAGTTCCGCTAGCGGCGGGTAACGCGAAGGTGACAGTGGACATGGTGCACGCGAATATGTTGTCCTACCCACTTCCTGTACCCCTGGAGGACGACGTCACAACATTGGGACAGGCCGTTAACGCGTTCATCCAGTGGCCGAAAAAGTACATTTCCCTGGTTGCCCGCCACCTCCTTTACGGCCGCTGTCTCCGGTACGTGACGGTAAAGATTTCTCATTCCGTGGTCCTCCGCCGAAAGTTAAATCCGCTTCGGCACAATCTCAACGGTCCAGCAAATCTTGGCAACAGGCCGCCAAGTCGAGTCCACAAGCTCAGCGTAGGTCCATCAGAAATACCAGAAATTCGGCCAAGGGCAAAGAGGTACAAGAAGAACCCAAGATAAGAGTGTACACGAAAAGGCGGCCGCTAGTGACGTGGACGGAATTAAAATGACTCGGTTGGACAGCTCAGATTGTGCACGACTTTTACATGAAGAGGTCCAACGAGGAGAGAGAGCTTCCTCAAAATATCAGCGCCAGGTTCGAGCGGCAACATTTCCTCCATCCAGGTGGAACCTTCACCGTCGAGTTCAAGGATTTATCCGACCTATACCGTCATGACGCCCTCGATGTCAGCCTGTTAAGGTGCTGGACATTGTGAGTGTTCTGAATCATGGTTTATGCTAAGTGAACTACCTAACTCATTGATACGCTCTTTCAATAACATTACTCTTATGTGTAGACATATGATTCAAGATGCTAGGACGGAAAATCCTAATATCGGATTCCTCGATCCACAAGTGGTCATATCCACAATGGTCCAATACAGGGAGAAGGAGGTCGAGGATTACATCACGGACGCCATGCTCGTTCTCTGTACGAAGCGCCTCATTCTTCTACCGTACAACTACGACTTCCACTGGATGCTCATTTGTATCGACCCACAACATCTACATGTCGTGTACTTCGACTCCAGGGACTACCCACCCGAGAACTACGCAGATTTGACGAGGGTGCTCAACGGGGCGTTAAAGACGTGCGTTTCCAAGAGGGGCCTGTGAAAACAGAAAAAAACCGAACCGACCCACCGATTTCATTTCCCGATAATAATTCCTCCCTTGCCCATGAATAATGACCTCGCACGTTCTAGTATCTATTCGATAAAACTAAAATTACCCTGCACGTAATCGTGATTTTCTGCAGTGCCACAAGCAGCCGTTGGGCAACAACCTCTGTGGATACTATGTCACGACATATGTTGCAGATCGTTAGCTCTAGTGCGGTAGATCCGGAGGTTAGTGTCATTACACCGTATTCAGTTACATTTTTCATCGTTCTGACGTTGTGCCTAACCTGTTTTAGTTTCCTTCTGCAGACATTTAAGTTTCCTACAGAAGAGCTCCAGAGTGACGAGGTCCGTTATGTTCAAAGACGGTTAATAGGTTTTCTACTATCCCAGCTGATGAAGGACACCGGAGAATTCCATAACCCTCAAGATTTGCACCTGAAAAACGGTTAATAGGTTACTGCTTGTGAACTTTGTATTCGAGAATGACGTTTAATTAATGTGATTACGGAGACTTCTGAATGACTTTGTGGTTGAGAATTAATGACGTTTAATGTTGGCTTCTGAATAAAAAAATTTGGGATCAATGACTATACGCCCTGCCTCACTGCTGCCGCGGCAGCAGCTGCATCACTATTGCCTCGCCGCACTGCTGCCACGGCAGCAGAAACGGCGGTTTCCGCTAATGCGGCAGCAGGCTGCAGCACCGTCGCCCTGCCGCGACAGCGGAAACCGCCGTTTCTGCTGCCGCGGCAGCACTATGGCAGGGCGACTCAAGAGTACAGATGGTTCCAGGTACAGAACCGTCTGTACAATTTGTACAGATGGTTCTACTCGTAGAGCCGTCTGCACAAACAATTTGTACAGATGGTTCTACTCGTAGAGCCGTCTGCACAAATGCTTTGAACCAGCACCTCAAAAGCGTTTGTACAGACGGCTCTGTATCCAGAATAGTCTGTACAAACTTTCTCGAGGTACTATTCAAATAATTAGTGCAGACGGTTCTGTTTTGCAACCGTCTGTAATAGTCGATTTGTGCAGACGGTTCTTAGTTGGAACTGTCTGTAGTATTCCGTCTGTGCAGATGGTTCTAGTTGGGAACGGTCCGTAATACGCAATTTGTGCAGACGGTTCTAGTTGGGAACCGTCTGTACTCTTTTATTTGTACAGACGGTTCTTCAACCATCTGTACAAACCTAATTTGTACAGACTCTTTCGTACAGACGGTTCGAAAAACCGTCCCGCACGGATGTTCCGAACCGTCTGTACAAATGATTTCTGTACTAGTGGTAGAAGATCTCGAAGGAGACCGAGAATACTCATCGGCATGCGTATAAAGCCTGCCCAAGGGGCTTGGAGTGCATGCAACGAGGGCGGCGGTGTACGTGTCCTGTGCGTGCATCTACAAGGCGTCAAGCAGTGCATGGCAATGTGCGAAGCAGACATGGTGCAAGGTGGAGCACGACGATCGGGTGATCCCGACAGGTAGCCCGGACATCTCGGTTGGATTAGACACCTTGGGTAACCGGCCTAGGGTAGTCCGATCAAGGTGGAGACGATGGCTTCGACGCCTGATCGGTGGTTTCAGAGCATCCATGTCAAGCAAAGGCATGATCGCGGGTGTGACGAAGTGGGACGATTGGCGGTCTGACCTCCCGAGGGACGGTCGGACCAGTCGTTGGAGGACTAGCCGCAAGTGGCGACCGAAGGTGTGAGGCGATTGCACTGGTGGTTAGACCACCCAAGTGGGTGGTCAGATCGTGCACATGCGACTTTGACTCGGGCTCAGTTTTGGAGTACGAGTTGGTCAGGGTGTCGCTAAGGCGGCACTAGACTGTCAGACTGGCAATGATAGCCGATTAGACCAGTGGCAAGTTAGCGCGCTGAGACTGTGCACGTGACGTGTGAGAACCGAGTGGTCATACTAGCCCTAGGGGTGGTCTGACCGGTGCGGAACGACAGGCTGGCACAGGCGGCTCTCTTGCAGCCCATGCAAGGGGCGGTCAGACCGCCCATGCGGGGCAGTTAGATCAGACGAGCTCAATTGTGATTTGGGCTCGAACCGGAGTTGAGTACGAGTCGGTCGAGGGTGTTACGGTGGCGGCATGGCCGGTCAGACCAACGCTGATGGTCGGTTAGACCGGTGGCTACAGCGGAGGCGACTTTCGGTCGGTGCAAGCCAACGTCAGCGCGTGAGGGGATGTTGTGGTCGCGGATCTTCGATGTGCAGCGACGCGTAGGAGCAGGCCCAAGGCACCAAGGTGTCGAACGGGACCCCATGGCTCAAATTCATCGAGGACGCGGACAAATTCAAGTCAACATGTACACGAGGAAGAGGAGGTCAAATCGGAGGGCGTGGGTGACGTGATGGAGTCACAAGGAGTCATGTTGAAGGTGAAGTTGGAGTCCATGGAGGGATTTTACTCTAGATCGAGACGGACCATAATCCCAGTTGGTTCAGAGTCGTTTTTAGTTCGAGTAGGCGAATTGGAGGAGATGACTTTGATAGTGTTGAAAGGCATGGGCAGAGAGAGAGACTATGGTAGAAGAGCTTGGAGAATTGTAGCCTAGTTTAGCTAAGGCAAGAAGCACGTGATCCGGATGAGAAGAAACGCTCGGTGGTCTGGATGTAAGGCATGGGACTCGGCATCAATTGTGGACAAATTGGTGGAATAAAAGCAGCGGAGCTTAAGGAGGTGTGAGATAGCTACCTAGGAGATCTTCGACTAGGACTACAGAGACTTGACACGAACATTACGGTGAGGCATGCGGCTGCGGGCTCGCGATGGTACATAGGCGGTCTGATCGGCCCTCAAGGGGGGGGGTGGTCTAACCGTGGACGACGAGACAGAGTTGATACTTTCCAGATTTGAGGTGGCGACAACTTGATGGGTCTAAATTGGAAGGGCTAAAGATCAAGATAGACAAAACCATACGACTATGTCTATCGGAAGAACCATGTGATGGACATAAGTTCACCAAAAGGAATCTGTGAAATATTGGAAAGTTGGTACATGTCAAAGGCCTGTGGAAGCACGTGGATTTCTTCAATCACGGGATCACTGAATCTAGGAGCAACTAGAAATGATGTTGATGGTGAAAACAATATCGTTTATTCTAAATAGAGAGAGATCAGAGTGCTATAATCGAGGACATGTGGAAAAGGACTATCCAAAGAAAGAATGAGACAACTATGAATTTAACTCAGTGACATGACTCAGGATATGGCTGTGAAGTTTCTTTTGTTTCAGACAGATAGTCAACATGAGCGAGGATGTTAGATTCGGGTAACTATTTTATGTGGCACCTAAGAGTGAGTTGCTCAATTTCGTACAGGTCTAGTAAGAAGCTACGAAGGTGACGACACAATCCATAGTGTTGTCGGGATACGATGACTTCAAGATCAATGTATAATGGTATGGAGCAGGTACTCCGGGAAGTTGGGGGATATATGAGAGATGCAAGAGAAATCTAATTTCGTCGGATCGTTGATTGTGATGAAAGGAAGAATGTAATACAGTTGCAGGTGGAGTCATGGTGGAGTCAGAGAGTAGCATTTGGGTTCTCATTGGCGATTCAGGTCATTGAGCCGCAAAGGTGAATCTCAAGTCCAAGGTACACAGAGTTCGAGCAAGACGACTTCAAGATTGTGGAGGACATATTCGGTAAGATAGAGTTTATTGAGATTTTGTCGAATATATGTATGAGTAGATTACAAGTTAGACTTAGAGAAATTATAGTATTATAATAGGGTACTATAAGGTATCCTAATATGGTATGGATAGAGTAGAAGTCAGACTCTTGTATCCTAGGCCTCCTATATAAGGAGGTGGACACCAAACACTGTAACCAAGCCAAACCGGCCTGAGCAAGAAAATCGCCGAAAACCTCGGAATCGTTGTGGATGCTCAATGGATCATCAAATAGAGGACGGTAATGTACATATATGTCTAATATATGAGAGGAGGAGCGCTTGCAGTCAGCTCTCATGAATATAGACTCCGACTAGATCTCGTCAATAAATATTGATGTCATCTTCTTTTCATATGTAACCTTGGTAGATTATATACTGCACAATCTCGATATTACCATTAGTAAAACTAAACTACCAAAGTATCAATGGCGATAACTCGTCAGACAAATTTCACAACGGACCGTATCGTCGGCATCGGCACCGAGGAGGTCGTTCTCCTCCACGGGCTGCGGATGCTGGCCACGCTCCTTCGCAACCGCGCTGCGCCTCTCCTCTCGGAGAGCGCCTTGTGCACAGCGGTCAACACGTGCTTCCAGGTGGTGCAGTACGCCACCAGCAGCCGCCGCAACGGCTCCTCCAGCGCACGGCTCGACACTGCATGGACGAGTTCTGGCTTCGACGTGCAGTGCATGGTTGGTAAGTTGAACTTCCTCTGCTGCTGCTACTGAACGCGACCGACATGGTCATGACACCCGATCTTGGCTTTAGATGCCCCAAGACCGGACACCCCTGCGGCAACTCGCTCGCGATTGGAACACAACACGTATATATATAGGGGAGAAATATTTTGGTGCTCAACCAATAGATTAGAGCGTTTCTTTCTATATTACTCTCAATGCTCAAACGCTTTCCATGCTCAAAAACACTACAGCCTGATGTGTTTATATACACACACAATCAGAGACATCACGTTCTACTCGGACATGGCCTCAACACCAGTGACGGACAAGGACTGGTTGCATGCATTAGCCGATTTGAACTTGGACATGGACAAGTTTTAATTATTTTCATCAATCTCTCACTAATCTAAACGTATCACCACGTTGACTCGATTTAACACATGATCTGAATTATCAGTCACATCACCGCATTTAGCATGATACATGTAGACTAGACGCACGATTAGTCTCACGCAGTCTCACAAAAAACTTATCTTTACTGATCTTTGTCCCACTACACGTTAAGCTCGATCCTCATCGACACTCACAGACGACCCTGACTCGACTTACATGTGTAGATACCCTGGTCACATCTCAGTGTTGTGCCAATGCAAACTCAACAAAATAACACTAAGGCATGACCCTTAACCTTCTTGCTACCACATCATCATCAGAGTAGCGTCGATTCATCATTAGCATCTGCCAGTGTGAGATGCACTTTTACCCTATCCTTCTTTGCTGTACAACACTCGTGAGTAGTGCCCATACTGCTAACAACTATAGCATCGAATTGTGGATTTATCACGATGACGTCCATGCTCTCTTGCTATCCACTCTGATCTTGTGAACAAGAGATGCTCTTCATCTTTGTCACCGTATCCTCGTAGTCGTTCTCTATGAGTCTTTAACCTTCCAATGACCTCTTCCACTGTCACTGTTTTGAGATCAGCAAATTGTTTTATTGTAGATGCAATGTGGAGAAACTTTGAGGGGACAGCTTGGAGGAATTTCTTGACGGTGTATGTTTTCTCGAACTTCTCACCGAGCGCTCGTATGATGTTGGTGATGGTTGTCAACCTGAGGGCGAAATTGTCGACTAATTTTGACTCCTTCATCTGTAATTTCTCGAACTCAGATTCGAGAGTTTACACCCTCGCCTCCTTGATGAGATCGTCTTCCAGGTGCATCGTCTTCAATGCTTTCCACGCTTCCATAGCTGTCTGTTTCTCGATGATCATGGCGAGTTTGTCTTCAAGGATGCTTTGATAGATGGCTGTCAGTGTCATCTGATCCTTCTTCTCATCGATGACCTTGCATAAATCTTCAAATTCCACTGTGTCCCAAATTCCTTGTGTGCACATCGATGTCCTCATTTTTTATTGCCCATATCGAGTAGTTGCTTTTCGTCAGCATCGATAAAGAAAGACGCACTTCTCTCCTTCGCAACCATCTTCTCGGTCGTCGCTTCCACTAACATCTTTGCTACGTCGGCCTTCACCCGATGACCTTGAATAAGACTCTGATACCAAATGTTGGCTTTAGATGCCCGAAGATCGCACGGCCCTATGGCAACTCAAGGCAACTCGCTCACGATCGGAACACAACACGCACGCAGAGGAGAAAAAATTTGGTGCTCAGCCAACAGATTAGAGCATTTTCTTCTTTATTTACTCTGAATGCTCAAACGCTTTTAGATGCTAAAAAACACTACAACCTGATGTTGCTTATATACACGCACAACTAGGGACATCACGTTTTACTTGGACATGGACTCAACACTGGAGACGGACACGGACCGGTTGCATTAGCCGATTTTAACTGGACATGGACAAGTTTTGATTATTTCCATCACCCGAGATGCATGACGTGTTCACTTCCGAGGAGGACGTCCAACACTTCGCCATCATGCTCCACAGCTCGGCAATCGGGCTTGGCGGCGCGGCCATCAGCAAGCATCCCAAGCTCTCATCCAAGATGACCTCTTCTAGCACTTGGTCATGTAGTGTGCGGGAGAGAGGGGAATGGATGGACTGCGTCGGGTTGTAGGTTGGCCAGCTCAAATTTTTTTTGCTTCCGACTTTGCTCCTAGAGATTTGTTTGTGTGTCTTTTGTTTTTGTCTCTTAAGAGAAAAATACTATTCGCATTATCCAGTAATATTAATGAATCTAGTCCCTTGGATTCACGGAGGTAGACTGTCCCTTGAATTCACAGAGATAAACGGTTCATATTGTTTGGTTGGTATCGTATGAGTGCTCGGCAATCAGGACGTAGGGAGGCTTCGTGCGCGCGTACAGTGGCGATGTTGGCGCGAGACCCCACGGTTCCCGGAAGGACGGCAGCGCGCGTCCTGTTCTATCTGTTTATTCCGTTTCTCCTTTGTGATCGGAGCGACAGCAAGCCTGATCAAGTAGAATCCGATAGGACGGTTCAGAACTTCACATAGACTGGGGTGAGAAGTTAGGGCATGCATATACAGTATCTTCTTTATTTCTTCTGCGCCGGATAAATCAATTGCACTCCTTTGGAGTCCCCTACTGTCTACATCGTCCAATTTGCTTCAAAATTCATGCTGATTTTTTGTAAAAACAATTCTAGCTCTATCTCTCCTTTTACGGAAGAAACCACCAACTCTATCCCCAATTCATGCTCGAGTCCCTTCTCCTCGTTACGGATTTCGACTTCTTTGAGCGATATGTTCCGTTGATCATCTGAAGTAATTAAGCGCATAATCCAGGGAATGCATCTGGTCGATCCGGCGATGAAGAAAATTCACCTTGGTTATAGCTACTATGTGTGAACGTTTCTTGCATCTATCTATGCATTCAATAGTCAATACACCTTAACGTACAGTAGCCAACCAGCCATATGCTACAGTACCATGCATGCAAATTCCATGTATCGGTTTTTCTTGAAGATAATGAAAGGATCATCGTTCCGGTCTCTGCATTACACGATGCGCAGAACCAAATTTTATTCAAACAACGTACAAAGTGTTGATGTCCAAATCAACTTACAAAATGACAAGAAATTGCCACTCTATACCTAGTATCGATGGAGAAACCCACCACCACCGGCATGATGACATGCTACTCTTACAAGCAGGACAACCACATAAACGACACTAGAGCAGATAAATAACAATTTTTCAACACGACAACACCTTCACAAAGGGAATGATGCATATGCGCCGCCGTTGCCGGATTCATCCGACGAAGGACAGATCAAGGTTTTCACCCCGAAAAATCTATGTCATTGCTTCAAAGACAACACATTCAAGAGGAGGACAATGCTCGTGCATCACTATTGCCGGATCCATCCAATGAAGAACAGACCGCGAGTTTTTACCCTGAAGCTCTGGTGTTCACCATTTGCACTGTGACACCGACCGTCCTAACCCCAGCCAGATCCCCAACTCTATCATTATGGATCATCACAGTTGCTGCTCTTCCTCGAAAATGGAGTCCAGGCTGCTAGAGAAGAAGTCGCGTCGAAACGGAACGCGCCTATATAGGAAGGCTTAAGTTTGCCATGATCTCCTCGTTGGTCGATCAAGCCGCCACGATGCACCACCGCACTACAATCGGCTCTTAGATAAGCCATGTCATCAACCGCCTGACCCAATCGCATGAGTGCAAGGGGGCACCTGCTCGCGACAGGTCGGGTGCGGCGCTTGCGCGCCACCCCTGCACCGGTCCTCTTCGGTCTCCTGCGTAGCGCACAGCAAGCAGCCACCACACCAATTCTGGTGCACTGCCGGTCGACCATCCCAATCCAATTTAGATAAATCCACCCGTGTAGCCTCCTCCAGATCGATCATCACCTAAAGACGTACGGAAAGATGCCCCGCTGTCACCGCCGCTCAAAGGTCTCACCGTCTAGAGCAGACATACAGAGACCGGTGATGGCAGTAGCGGTGAGGAGAGGAAGAAGATTAAGGTGACGACAGCTAGAAATTGAGTGCCTCTGGTCACCCACGGGAGCGACACGGGAAGTGCTCGGTTCGCGCGTTAGGAGCGTTCTAATGAGCCTTTTCCTACTACGATCCATGTGTGGTCCTCCATGATCCACTAACAATTAACGGGGAGAAACTAAATCATGACACACACAGCAACACGAATTTTCCTACATAATATGCAAAGGACCCGGTCGGTTCCACAAGAATCATTCCCTAACCGGGTTCCACAGCGCGCGCAAAGTTCTAGAAAGGTCATGGAAGGCCAGCATGCAGCAAAATCAAGAAAGACAAGCACACATCGATCAATTGCAAACAAAGCAATGCATGCATGCGACAGGTAGATCCCACAGAAAGCTAAATCCAGATTCGTGTCGAAAGGACAGGGAATAAACCTATGAGAATTCGAAGAGCGATGGGAAGGTTGAAACTTTAACCATCCATCCTTCCTGCGCGCACACAGGCCGGCCTAGTAATCATCCGGCTGCGAGTGCTAACGTAACAGCTGCAGGGAAGCACAGGCGCAGGATAGCTGGGGTTTTTTTTTGGTTGGTGGTGGCGCGGGGTTGGGAGGCTCGATATCTAAATCTATAATTCTATTTTCTACTTCGCTATCAGGTACTCATGAGCATAGAAACATGTCCATATCTGAACCTAATGTAAACCCAATGCCCAATAGATATCCAATGGATACATATAAATTGACAAAATAATAATGGATTAACGATATCAGCTAGCCACATAAATACACAACATAATATCAATAGAGCATCCTGTCCCATGTGACATGGAAACAATAAATAAACAAAATGCTTAAACTTAGAATCATTCGCAAGTCAACCATTGCCGATTGACACCAGTTGGTGTACTGGTGTGTAGTGTGTGGCGGATGAGAAGTGAAAAGGAAGGAGAGTGTAGGTAGGTAGGGTTCACTAGGGTTTCAAATTTATATACCTCTCCTCTCCCTAGGTCCACATTTTCATATTAGATTTAATTGATTTTAAATTTTTTCAAGTATCCACAGATACAAATAGGTATACATGCTCGATCCATATCTTATTGGGTATCGACCTGTAAAAGCTCAGAAGTCTTGAGCGCCGTCCATAGAAACAATTGCCATGAGGCACCCGCGCATCTCCCCCTGCCCGGCCGTCCACCACAGGAGGAGCACTGCACCTGTGGCTGTGATCATGCTCTGAGAAAGTCTAGCCTCCCTCCATCAAGAACACCAAGGTCACAAGTAACGAGTATCCATGAGTCAAAATGCATGTAACATTATGCTCCTACTATCACATACAGAACATTTGAAAACAAACACCGAGCAATGCTACGCATGCATAGGAAAAAAAGATTTATTACAATAATTTTACTTCTGTGCTGACTTGGATAGCAACAATATAAAGACTCAAGATCGTAGTATCCTGGTGTGATACGGGGTAGTTAATTATCCTTTTCCTTGGTAATAATGTAGGAAAGGGCGTGTTCTACATCCCTTAAAGAAAATTTAGGATTGATCAAACTCAATCATATTTGAGAGATAAGAGAGAAAAGGGCATACTTTGATGAAATTATGTTCTTCCTGTTTTGGCTAAGTACGAGTCTTTTTCATCTCATAGATGCTATAAGTTTGACCTTGAGAATTTTACATGCATATAAACATACCGTCTCATCTGTTTTTTTTAGAAATTTTAAAGTTCCGAGTAAATCCGAATTTTCACTACATTTGTATTTTACTCCTTGATACTCCACCATATTAATTATGTATATGCCTGTGCGTACCTAGCATGACAGGCAGGCAGTGCAGGACGCAGCTGATTTGTGTACTTGTGTGTGACGAGATGGTAATTAACGCCCCGGCTGTTACGTACTTTGGTCCACTGTACGCCCCTTCCCTGCAAAATGCCCGTCGATCTCGTCTCACCATAAAACCACACCACCCCATCGATCTTGCACACATACCCACAGACACACAAAGAAAACTGCACGTTACTACACTGTTAACGACGTCGTCGCCATGGCCGCGCCCCATGACATGCTCGACGTCGACTCGCTCTCGCAGTCGCAGCTGCCGTTCGTCCGCGCCGCCGCTCTGCCGCCGCCGCAGCAGCCGGACGCCACCATACGCCTCTTCGGCTGCGACTTCTCCAACGAAGCTGCGCTGGCCGGCCAGGTGCCCAAGGAGGGGGCCGCGGCCGCGGACGCCGACGCCGACGACGCCACGGGAGGCGTCGCAACGGAGGTGGGGGAGATCAGCAGCAGGAAGTTCAAGTGCCACTACTGCTGCCGCAACTTCCCGACGTCGCAGGCGCTGGGTGGGCACCAGAATGCGCACAAGCGGGAGCGGCAGCACGCGCGGCGGGCGCACCTTGAGGCCTCCCTCGCGGCCGCGCACTGCGGCGCCTACCTGCAGCCGGGGCACGTCTACGGCCTGTTCGGCTACGGCGCTGCCCACCAGGCCGCCATGTCTCCGATGCCGCCGCAGTACCCGGTGTGGGCAAGCGCTGTGCCAGGGATGTACGGCGGCGTAGGCTCCGTGGCGCGGCCTGCGGCGTACGGCGGCGTGGCCGTGCCGGGGATGTGGAGGGCGTCGCCGGTGGGGACTGGTGCTTTTGGTGCGGCCGGCGGCCGGCACGATGAAGCGACGGCGATGGTGGGGTCGGGAGAGGTGGCTGGTAAGGACGGAAAGATGGTAATGAGCGTGGTGACGTCACTGCCGTCGTTGCCGTCGTGCTTGTCCGGCCGGTCGCCGGCGGAGATAGGTTTGTCAGAGCTGGGTCAGAAGGAGGGGGTTGTGAGCTTGGACCTCTGTTTGTAGTTCGTTGCGTTGTTCAGGTTATCTTGGTTTAGCTTGTTCAGGCCACTCTGTCTTCCCATTTTCTCTAAATCGAGGGATTTCCTTTGTTTCGTGAGTTAGATCGCAAACTGGTCGGCAGACATTATGAGTACTTTGCACTTTTTCTCCATTTTATTAGGTAAGTTAAGTAGTAGCTATTTTGTGCTTAACTCTAGCACAGTCACTAATGCTCAGTCTATTGGTATTTTCAAGTCTTGGTCGATCGAGTTTACTTATCGAAATTAGTCTGAGAATTCACCTTTTGTTTTCGCACCAAGTCTAAATTCATTTTTATTTTTATTATTAGATAGAGATCCAATGGTTCAATCATCGACTGCGGCTTTGTTCAATCTCAGTGGTGGAGCGAGGTCTAGCCGGACCCTAACTCTAAATGACCAAGTTCAGATCGAAATGACTTCTACTTTGATCTTTAAAAGCAGCTTTGACATTATTCTGCAATTAATCCACATGTCCTGTAGAATTTCTACATTCCAAACCGACCTAATTAAAAGTTGAAGAATCGGTCTGTAAGAGAATACTGAAAGATACCGACAAAGGAAAATCCTTATGATTGTTCATAGTAAACTTACGACATGCCACTGGCAATTCTTGTACTTTTCAATAGAAATTTTCTAAAGGTGAAAACATCCGATCCCATTGCCACCGGTTTGATTAATATTACTGCGCTCGAAAAGTAACATGAAAATAGAAGGTCAAAGTATTTATCAACATAATATGTGCATTGTATTCCCTGCTTTCTAGTCACATACTTTTTTCAATAAAAGAATTTTTCATTTCTTGTCATTGTAACATCAAGATAATACAACCATAAGAGTTCATTTCCAGTCCCTATATAGTTAGGATGTACACAGCCAAAGATCCACAAGGACGAAAAAAAAACAAGATAAAAAAATTCAAAAAAGGAGCAAAAAAACTAAGACTATGGAGCGCTAATCCGAAGCTTAGACCGCCATCATATTCAAAAAAGGAGCAAAAAAACTAAGACTTGGTGAAGTAGTCCTTGATGACTCGTTCCAATCGCTGCAACCATATCCCGAGAATCCGGCTTCTGAAGCATAGCTTAAGTACGGAGCCAGTGTGTACATAAGTATATAACCTGCAACGGAGAATATATTATTCTCTTATCAAAAAGCATATCATTTTTGCATAGCCAAAACAACTAACAAAGGGCGGCTACCCCCACCAGGATTTTAGGTTTCAAATCTCTAATTCCATGGAGCTAGTTGCTGAACAAATTGGAAACGCTACAAGGTGGAAAAGGACCAGAAGCCATCTGGATGATAGACCATACAGAACATGCAAAACGGCAATAGAAAAAAGATGCTGAATTGTCTCATTACAAAATTAAAAACAACACGTATGGCTACCTTGCCAATGTCGTCTGGCTAAGTTATCTTTAGTTAGAAACACCCTTTACAAAGGTACCATAGAAAGATTTTAACTTTTAGCGGAATTTTTAATTTCCAGATCCCCAAATTCATGTTTGGGACATCAATATGTAATAGAGCGAGGTATAATGATTTGATCGAGAATTGCCCGTTCGGATTTAGATTCCAGGAAAATCGTCCTGCTCTTGAGTTAAGCATATGTTAACAAGAGGCGGAAGTAACATATTTCACTCTACTAACTTAGGGCCGATGAGTCCATATTATTCTGGTCACACATCGATCATATTATTTTGTTTGTTGGCGTTTCGAACATGCTGGAAGGAGAGCAAAAAAGGAAGAGCCCGTCTAAATAGAAGTGCTGACGAAGTGCCAAGAGGAACTGCGCGCATGCCTGCCTGCTCTTGCTTGTGAAGTCATCGCTCCTGACACGAACTTCGTACACATCAGACTCCTGCATCCATGCATCAATCATGCAAATCGACGACCTGATCTGCCGAAACGATTGCTCCGCGTAGTCCTAGTGTATGTTCGTACTCGATAGACTACGCGCGCCGCATGTGCTACATGCATGCCGCTATTGAATGTTGCCGTAATGTCGTTAAGTCACATACCTGTAGATATGATTAGAGAAAACCAGCAACTAGGCAGCGCGGGTGCAGTGCGCGTACAGCACATGCAGCAGCAGAGCAAGGCCTTTTATGGGGTCAATTAAGTACGTGATGATCTATTTCATTTTATGTGGTGCCAATTCTTATAAATTGTGCATTTGTTGGATTGGATTTTAAACTAATTCTTTTTCTTGATTCGAATTTTCACAGTACTACTTCTGTCGGATGTTTTTGCAACAAAGGAAAAGAAAAGGCACTAGCTAGGTTCAGTTGCCTACATCTTTTAACTTGGATGTGCCACCGATCATTGGTAACACTGCGGCAAAAAGGAAAACAAAAGAACTGGTAACACTACATCATCTGAATAGCTAACTGGTACTGTAGTACCGCACTGCACTGGTCGGGTACTTACCGTGGTGACGTGAGCCCAGAAAGTTTTTGCTACCCAACCAGATCCCAGCGGTAGTAAGGCCTTATACAGGAGGAAGTATAAATATCAGTGGGCTTCCTTCAGAAAAGAAAAAATAGTAGGCGGCGACACAGACAATGTGAACTGCTCGTACTGTGCATGCATGTCCAGCAGACAGGTATACTAGCTACCTATACGTGGTACATGCTTGCAGGTCGATGCAGTGGAGGTGCGTACGTTTTTCTGTGCTATCGCCAATAGCTAGGCCTTCAGCTATGCAGGGCCCCGGCAAGGGGAGGCCAGGACGTACGTATGTGCAGGACAGCATGGCATGCACCATGCATGCATGCACGGCCGGCAGCATATGGAGGCTGTACTTACTAGCCAGAGTTTGCAGCGACCAGTGAGCGATGGAGATATATATACGGGCGTGTGAAGTTGGTGGGTTCACCGGCCGGCGTGCAGTACTGCAGTGTGCCGTGGATCTCGCGGGTGTCCATTGAGACGCATGTGCCGGCTTAACGCCTCGGGAAGCGCGTCGTCGATCGATCGCACGGCGGCGTTGCCGCGCAGTCGGCCGTGGCCGCACCCACCGCTGCTGACCGACGGCAGCTTGCGGAACCAAGCAACTTATCTCCATCTGCTGCAAGTACACGGGCGAAGGAAGCAGGACAAAATCACGAGACATGAGCCGTGCGTACGTAGCGGCTCTCCTCGATCTGAAATCCCTCGCTTCGTTGCCATTTGTATTGCACGGGACTCGTCGATACGTTTTTATCGGAGCTCACAGTACGAGAACGAATTTTGTGCACCTGGGTGCATGTGGGTGCGCGAGTGCTTTGAATTTCTTGAGAAAAAAAGTAAGTTGTGAAATTTATAGAAAAGCTGTAGATATACAAGGTGAGACGAAGTGTGAAAGTATATTCATATGAGGCTAGCTGCACAAAAGAAGATGATCTAAAATAACAACTTTAAGTGTACACTATTTGCCCTTTTTTCAAAAAGTGAACAATTGACAGGTTTTTTCTCTAAAATTTGTGGGTTCATACATCATCCAACAATACATATCTAGAATTTTTCGAAACCTCAAAGTAGGATTCACTTGTACCGGAGTGAACCAAGATATTTTTCCTCAAGCTAGGGACCACATAGTGCGCTGTTCGGAAATGGGAAAGACTAGCTTCTGGAACATAAAAATCCCACAGTTGTAAGACTTGCATTAAGTTCCGGCTTGTCCTCAAAAGCACAAGGCAACGCACACAATCCACACACATTAACCTCACGCCTTCAGGCACGTGCACGTCTCTACACACTTCAGATAAATATGAGTTTTTACCAGCCCTAGTTAATACATGTGGGGCACGCGCTACCCTACATTACGTGCTCGTGTGTACACTTTGATTAGATACCGCACGACATAGCAATGCTAAGGATCAAAAGCTTGCCTATAAAATGGGGCGTATTTAACAAATCGTAGAAGAACAACAGGTTCCAAAGCGCTTAGTCTTTTGTGGGATTCATTTATAAATGCGACTGAACCACGTACAAGTGCATTAGCTAGTAAACCATCTTCTAGTTAAGAACAGGTGATTTGAAGGAAAAATGAAGTAACCCTGTTATAAAAACGTGCACGTCCTTCGTGGTGACCTTTCTTAACTCTCCCAAAGGCAAGGCCCATCCTGCAGATAAATTGTGGGCCACATATAAGCCCATAATTACTGCCCCAAAATATTCAAGAATTACAATGGCCTGGTTTCACCTTTTCTTTTCGGAGTACCGGATGGACTCTTTTTTGGGCTTTTGCAATTGGGCCAGACGCAGAGCAGTAGAGCATCCAAATCGCTTCTAAAATAAGGGCTGTTTCATTTACATTGTAAAGTTATTGCACGAAATACGAGGAACAAATTTTGGTTTGTCCCATGGTCTAAGGCGCTGATCACCTCCCGAGATTAATTAATCACTGAATGCGCTCCTTTCATCCCCTCATGCGATTCCTCTACCTCCGCTGTACTAACTCCGGCCCATTTCGTTTCAGATGTTGCCTTTCTTCCCCGTTGACGAAAGTAGAATCCAAGTGAGAAGACTGACGATACTGCTTGTGGAATCAATGGACGGAAGTGACAACGATGGTTACATGTTTGTCGCTTACTCAGTCCCGGAATCCCTCTACGCTGGTGACGTGCAAGTCGCGGATTTCATCGTCGAGCGCGACGAGGTAGCCAACTCCTTCGATGGCCGACACGGCCACGGTGATGTACATGTCGCGGAGTTCTTCACCGAGCGTGACGAGGTAGCGGACCCCTCTGACGGCGGACGCGGCCACGGCTTCCTCGACGACAACATCGTGCCGGATTCCCTCGAGGACGACATCATGCCGGACTCCCTGACCGAGCTCGACATCGACTTTGTCCCAGGCTCTCTCGATGTCGATAACGTGCCGAACTTAGTCAAGGACTCCCTGACCGAGCTCGACGACGACGACGAAAAGGACGCCGTTGCGAAAAAGGTTGCCGACTTCATTGAAAAATCTGACAAGTGTGGTGAAGAGATATGTTCTTCCATGCTGAAAATTCTCTTACCAATGAATTGGCTCATAGCTCCTTGAAACTCCTCAATCTCCTCCGAATGAATTAGCTCATTTAGGTCGAAATCCGCCATTGATTTTCGACCATGCTACTGGATAAGAGAACAAGAGAAGAGAAGAGAAGAGAAGAGAATTGTTGCCGAGCTGCTGTTTTCAGGGGACTATTTATTGGAAGAGATGAACATGACTACAAATTTTGGCTTTAAATTTTCCTTCCTCTCTTCTTTAGTTTTAGCTCCAAATTTTCGTTCGCATCAGCTAATTTTGCCTCCAAATTTTCATTCTGCCCTAATTCTTAAATTTTCGTTCGCATCAGCTAGTTTTGGCTCCAATTTTTAACAATGCACCTGTGCATGCATGCAAATTCGGCATCCGCTTTGCATTGGACATGCATGCATGCAAGCCAGGGGCGAGCGAGCTGGCGCGGTGATCCCGGTACTTAATGGAGGGAATTAGCGCTAAACTTGGTAGTTAATGCAGGGAACACGCCTAAGATATTGGAACGGAAGGAGTAATCGATTTCGTATTTGAAACAGAGCTTTGCCTGGATGGTAACACGACAGTACTATGAGTACATTTACTTGCATCACACTTTTTAAAGATGTTTGTGCTCGAGACGAGGGAATATTTGGTTTTCTGTTCGAGTTTGCTATGTCTAAATTTAGACACGCTATAATTTTTTAAATATGTTTGGTTCATCATTGTTGTTATAACTTGACACACTTTACTATCCTTGTTATTGTTAAAAGAATATTTAGTACCCATATGGCCAACGTGTTATAGACCAAAATTCTTGCCAAATTTGGTAGCAGACTGATTTCTAAAAAAATACTTCTGTGACAAGCTCTATGCTTTTGTCTAATTTTAGTTGTGCCAAAGTTAACCATGAATCAAACATAACCCTGATATATCTTTCTCCTGTCGCATCTTGTAGATAGTATCTGGTAGTGAGAAAAATGATACCCGCTCACATGTCAAATACCAATGATCCAATACTTCTCATTTTCAACACAAAAGTATTACTTTGCATATATGTACATGTATTATGCTACTATGGAGCCAATTGGTGAAATATGTGATTAATCTGCTATTTTGTGATTAATCTGACCTGTTGGTTATAATTGTGATGCTAACTACGTGCTAATTTAGCTTAATTTATCTTAATTTTGTCTTTATGATGCTAATTCATGCTAATTTATCTAAGATCTACGTTGTCATATTAAACATTTGGATCATAGCTCACTAGAAATATAAAATTAGTTCGGCTATAAAGATATTATCAATAACATTTGGACCCTGGAAAGAATGTTAACGGAGACGACCACGTTGGCATCCATCTCCCTTTTTCCCTCCCACTCCCACTCCTCCCCCATGTCCATGTCATCGTATTTTGTTAGAAAATGATAGATAAAGGTAGTGTGAGATAGTCATGATGATTTAAAAATCTTAACTGCAGAGAAATCAATCAAGAGAGTCAAATAAGAAAGTCAAGATAGTTTAAAAACTCTCAAAACAATTCTCTTTATGACGAAAGTCTCAGTTGAGGACGACCTGATTTCATTATTTAACGGATCAATCTTCGCAGTCCGAGATCATGACTAAGACCAGTTTCTAAGCCCTGTCGGCAGCACGTATATATCATGCCCACGGAAAGAAAAGGTCTTCAGTTCGTAGGAATTGGAGAAAGAGGAGCGACGAAAGGCATTCGAGTGTTTGTGATAACAGTCAATCCAGCCCGTTGATTGGTCGATTCCTCGACCATGTACGGTGGATGATGGCATTCATCCAATTGATGTAGCCGGCCGCTGAGCTGTCGTGTTAATACACTGGTAGGCATGGTTAATGATCTCTGTTAGTTTTTAATCCAGAGAAAGTGTATAGCACGAGGGCGATGATTATTCAGAAAGATAGTGCTCCCTCTGTCTAGAAATGTAAGGCGCATTTCAATTCGTTAAGACAAGGTTTTGACCAATAATTATTTTATTAATATGTAATTTATGTAACATAAAATTGATATCATTAAATTCATATTTAAAAGCACTTACTTATAATTATAATTTTGTATCATATAAATCATATATTAATTGAGTAATCATTGGTTAAAGTCTTGTTTTAATGAATCAAAATATGTCTTATATTTCTGAACGGAGTAAGTATATATAATGGATTCTGCTGATTGCAATTAGTTGTTGGAATAATGATGTTTTGGCGTGAAGATACTCAGCATCGGAGTTCCAAAAAAAAGAAAGGGGATCAACGAAAAATACAAAGGGATTCCGCTGATTGCAATTAGTTGTTGGAATAATGATGTTTTGGCGTGAAGATACCCAGCATCGGAGTTCCAATAAAAAAATAAAGGGCTCAACGAAAAATGCAAAGTTAAAATTTGGTGACAATAAATACCCAAGCCTGAAACTGAGTGGAAGAATACCAAATTTATGGGCTTTTAGACTCCCGAGGTAGGTCTAGATACTCTATGTATATATTGATATTTAAGAAAAATCTCCTGGGCTAGAAGAGCTAGGACCCCTTCTGACTCATTAGTATAGAAAAGATCATAGGAGGTGGTTGAAATATAACATCTGAGACGGTTATCTCTTTCGCCTCTAAATATAGTTGTGGATATGGGACATATATCAAAGGCGGTTACACAATCACCTCGATTAGGTTATCCGAAGTGGTACCGCCTCAGATATTAGGTTATCTCAGGCGGTTTGGTTTAAATATATTTCCTAATAGGACTATTTTAGCTGATTTGCTAGCCACTGATACAGCAAATTACATAGTTTATAAATATCAGCAAATTCACATATATATACCAAATAGTTGAATCATTCTCACGTCACGGCACAAGTTATTCACCAATTCACATGCAACATACGAAAAAAAGTTACACAAGTTATTCACTTCTCACATCCACTTCATGCATATGTATACTCAATTGATAGCCAAGTTATTCACCAATTTTTTAAAAATTAATCACATGCACGTACAACCACTTTATCACATTGTGGGCAGTTTCATAAGCCGTAGCCTCCATATATGATCGATCTAAGAAGTTTCATTTGTTAAAAAGTGAAATTTATAAGTTAGAATTTCATATTCACATGTTAGCATCGAGAGAAGAACTAAACATGAAAATTTGAAATAAGAAAAGCACAAGTTTGAAAGACATACAACTTTAGTTAATGAAAATTTTGAGACTATTGGTAGCACAAAGCTCGATCCCTATCAAACTACAAACCTAACTACTTGTAATCCTAATTCGCTAGCTTTAGGGTGCCTGCGGGTGACTGAACTGTCCTGCAGGATTGATGACCTCATTGTTTAGAAATGTAGCCATGTATGACCGGACTTGGGCGACATCCATATCTTCCAATCGTGTGATTCACATGAGTTTTACCCTTTCCTGAAGATATGAAGCTTATACTTAGGGGTAATAGCATGAATGAAACACTACACATTAGTGGCAATGGTTTAGTACCATTAGATTATTGTAGTTTGGGTTGTTGTAAAGGGCTAGCATGTGGAAGCACACATAGTACCCACAGAGGTCGGATCTTGGGGTTGTTGCCGGCACTACAAATGGAATATCGATTATCTAAAGAGGGTAGAGGTATGATATCATTAGTATGAGGAGTTAAGAATATTAAGGAGTATCTTAAACTGGGAGTCGTGATGTAACTCAGGCGACACTCCTTCTTTGTGCCTCCCTCCCTATTTGACGTATGTATCAAACGCCCTATCTAATTCAAAAAAAAATAAGCCTTAGCGTGTCATTTCGAAAAAAAAAGTAGCCATCGACGAGAGGAAAGTTTTGGTACCCACTCGTCGAGTAGACCCATGATATCCAAGTATGCGGCCTTGCGTTGATGATGGCTACACCTCATGAAATCAAGGTAATATACCTTATTCGATTTTAGTATGATGACGATGAGGATCTAGCTCTTCCTGGTTATTCGATACAAAGTTATGATATGTTTAGCCGTCGAAAATAAAAAATTTGCAAGGTATATTGCTTATCCGATGTTATAGACCACCTGGATGTAATCTCATGCGAAGTAAAAATTTGCAAGGTATATTGCTTATCCGATGTTATAGACCACCTGGATGTAATCTCATGCAGAGTACTCATGGAGTCTATACACAATGTAATCCCGCACGAGATTCCTATTTGTCCTGATGCTTTGTGCTGAGACTAGATGTGGGTCGCCGAATGCCATAGAGTTCTGGAGCTTTCATTTCTTGCTTAGATTAATCATGTATCTGAATATAGGACAAAAATGGGTTATATGTATGCACTTAGCGGTATTACTATAAACTTGTGCTGTATTATAAGAATTTACAGTGTAAAACATCTCATGAGACCGGCGTCAACCTCACAGAAGTGGAGCATGTTGAACAAGTCAGTGAATTCCACCATGAGCAGACTGGCTTGAGTGTTCTTGAAGTGTTCCTCAGTGAAGTACACTAAGATGCTAACTAGTCTATGTAGGAACAGCCTGTTGGATACGTGGAGATAATGATCATGAAGCTTCCGGCAAAGTACGTGAAGATTCACGCTGTCATCCACCATAAGTTATCCCGACACGTATTGGCGAGCTAGCTCCACCATATGACATTCAACATCTGCCGGCAACTTTGAAGCGAACTTCTTCTTCTAGAAAACTTTTAGCTTCGATGTGACCCCTTGACTCAAGGTCTGAACGCGACGACGCCATGATTTCTCCACATTTGGTATTGCCAGGAATTGAGGAGGTAGCGATCGATGAGAAATCGACATTGACTGAGGTAGGATCAGGACATTGGGAACCTCTGGTGGAGATTGATGCACCACCGGTGAAAACCTCATCATCCCACCTATCAGTGAACAAGGAGGATCAGACGACGCATTCGGTGGTGATTCGAGGACTATGTCCTTCTTTGGGCACTGAAGGAAAGACCCGACGGTGTCGTTTAGCATATGCATCTCATCTCCTTCTCGCGTGTTTAGGCAATGGGCAGTTGGTGAAGGTCGGATTCACAGATTCCACTTGCACTCACATGTATCCTAGTGTTAACGGGACACCTGTAACACTGTACCTGGAGGAGATGGCCACACCTAACCATACGTCGCGTCCATTGTATAGTTCGTTGTTGGAAACTGTATCTGCATCTTGCACTGTACTGAACCCACAATTAGATGGATGGGAGAAGATTCATCAGCGCCTGAGGCGCAGCTACTCTGGCGAGCACCCGGGCTTGCGACTGCCACCATTTTTTGGAGGTACTGTGCTGACAGCTTTTCCTCCATGGCACGACGTGGAGGAGGTCGGGGCGGCACAGCCATGACATGTAGGAGGTTAGGGCGTTGTGATGACGACATCGAGGAGGACGGCTTTGCTTGGGGAGGACAACGTGTTGGCGATGTGGGCAATGGAGGAGAAGATGCTCAGTGGCGGCACGGGCAGGAGGAGGACAGCGATGCTCGGGGCGTTTAGGGAATGTGAAGAAGTGCTCCGGTGCAAAGAAATCTAGTGGTGACGCCACATTCAATTATATGTGATCACTTATACGAGGTGGTTATTACAATCTGAGCGCCTCGGATAATAAATATAGCAAGCTCGGCTCGCCACCTACAGCGAGCTAGAAATAGGCTCGCGACCTGGGCCTCTATCCTCAATGGAGTCGGAGTAGCAGCCCAGTGCGAGGTCACGGGCAACCTATACCTTATTGAATGTTTTGTGGATCGGTGCATGCCTTTATCATGTCACATATGCTTATGAATTGTTAAATTTTGGAATATACACTCGTAAGTTGTCAGAATTTTAGTACAGGTCATGCATTTTTGTTTTTTACAATGAGCTTGTGAGTGGCTCGCAAGCCTTTTAGGCCGCTCAGCGAGCTACATGAGCTGAGAAGGAGGCTCGAGCTCAACTCGTTTAACTTCTGAGCCAAGCCAAGTCTGAGCCAAGCCTTAGGAGCCTGAGCTCGCGGCTCGAGCTATATTTCCAGCCCTAATCTTTACCCATGCCTGTTATGATGATGCACACTTACGACATCTTTCGTTGCTGCTAATTAGTAATGCTCCAGTCAGTTTTTCTCCAAGATAATCCTGGGAATTGGTGCTTCAAACGGGGCCCAGAAGTTGACATCTGCAGGAAGGTTTCAGTGTGAAAAATATGTGCGCTAGTGTCTAAGTTTAAGCTAGTATGGTCATGTGGACAATGTGGTGGGACTTATATTGGAATGAGCTTTGTTCAAATTGTTAGCGCTTGTTTTTCTTTGATGCAAACACATTTTCCTAGTCTTCCCAACTGCCAAATTTCAGATTTCGGAAGCGTTACTTTGCTGTTCCATTTATCTAATTCACCATACTACTACTTTATTCATTACATCACTCACTCAGGTAACTGATTGGGTCACCAAAAGAATGGTCCTCTTATGTTACTTGTGTTCTGTCTCCAGTCAGAGATCGATGAACTGAAGCAAAGATTGTGTGAACTAGCTGAAGCCAAAGCGCTACCAGAGGCCGATAGTCAGAATCTTCTAGAGGAAAGCACATATGCCAAAGACCTGGTCTCAGCTGTGGGTATTGAATTGAAAGCACTCTCTGAAGAAGTCAGCAAACTCATGAAGCACAATGAGAAGCTTGCTAGCGAGTTGGCGTCAGCAAAAAACTCTACTCAACGAAGAGTAAGCCCTAGCCCGAGGGGTGCTAAGAGGGATAGCCACTTTAAACGGCATGGACCGGCTAGCAGAAGGGACATAAATGCAAGCTACGAGAGAGAACAAGCTCTGGAGGTCATGCTCATGGAGAAAGACCAAAGAGAAGCAGAACTCCAGAAGAAAATCGAGGAGTCGAAGCAAAAGGAGGTCTTCTTGGAGGGCGAGCTTGCAAATATATGGACTCTAGTTGCAAAACTGAAGAAGGCTCAGAGAAATAACCAAGATGATTCGGATGCCATATATGGTGATCTAATGGATCATGAGTCATGACCCTGGAGATGATCATGGCAGAAAATAAATATTTATTCATCTGATCTTCCGCGGATATGCTTTGCTTGCAGGTTGTGGGGTTTTTGTGTGTAAGTAATTGTGCCAGGGTTTTACTCTAGTGTGCATAAAAAGGGTTCTACTCCAGTGTGAATCAATGTCTATTATCTGTATATTCGTTGAAAAAGCGTTGGCGTGTAAATCAGTGGTTACTGTATCTCCAGAGTTTATGACCTTCGTTATGATGATTGTTATGCCGGCCTGATTGGTTGATAGCTTCCGAGCATCGGCGATCGGCATTATGGTATGTAGAAATATTTTTTGTATATTTTTTGTTGACAGCATACACTAATTTCAAATATGTTACTATATATAGAGAGAGAGGGCAGTGTAAACTAATTACTTGACTGATAATCTTTCAATCCCCATTCTCTCTGGGTTTGCTTTATACAGTGATAACCAGGCCCAGGCTCCGGGAACGATGTTGCATGATTTTACATTTGGCACGTATTTTGTTTCTTGTTCTTCGTACCAAGCGTACATGATCTGCTTTCTAAAGATTTTTCTGATTATCGTGTGGCCACGGTGTTACCTTTCATTGGTCGTCGGCTGCATAGATGCTACAGTTTTCTGTGGTGGTGATCCCCCTTGAAGAAAGAAAGCAGGATCGGTTGGTCTCCGTCTAGTCGAACACAGAGCGCAGATTTCTCCATATTTGCAGGCACAGGCCAGCTCGTGTAAAGTACAGCACAGAGCGTCAGCACGTGTACAAGCGCGTCTGGACAAAAGATCTGGCGTTGCGCAACACCAAAAGTCTCGTTTTTATTGGACTTACGTGTCCTTGTGGTTGACACTGCTAGTGTGCAAGATATGTGGCTTGACGATCTTCATACCCTACAACATCTGGGGCAGAAGTGGCTAAGTGTGCCGTTCACAAGTCAGCTGTCACGACCCCGATTTTCAGATCCGTGAGATATACCCGCAATTGCCCAGGAGTTTCTCAATTGCGGACGTAGAGTAGTTACATCACCAACACAGCGATTGAACAAACAAACTTTATTACAGAACCAGAAAACTATGCTTAATAACAGTTAAGTTTACAGTAGACTGGGGCATCCGAGCCTAAAGTTTACATTACAACTAAAAATGGACCTACTCCACAGGCGCCTTAAGCGCGGATAAGACCTAAAGTTCACATTCGTCTCTGTCGAAGTATTCTTCATCAAATGCGCCTTCGTCATTTTCCTGTATGTCTGTATGATTGGTGCAGTAATGAGTACATGATATACTCAACAAGCCACGTTGGGAAAGTGTGCTAATAGCTACATGCTCTGGATTTCAAGGAAGGTGTGTACGGCTTAATATTTGATGGATGCAAAGTCCTAGTCTCTGCCTTAGCGATTAAAATCTCTTCGTTAAAATATCTCAACTACAAAACTTTGTATTTTAGCAACCCTGCCGGGTTAGCGTCAGATTCAATTAGACATTATCAAGTTCTACTTATGCCTTGTACTTAGAATCACCTCTAAACATAGCTTCATTAACTAGAAGCACGACATATTTGAATACCATTTGGTTTAACTCTACAGAGTGGCTCAGCTTTACCCACATGATACTCATACCTCTTGGTGTCACCGCAGTCAACACACGCCCATCGGTGTGTCGACAGAGGTAGGTTAACAAGGCTTTTTATCTGCTTTATCTTTTGAAGTTCCTACCTAGGAACACTACATCACTCGCCCTGCCGGGAGCCGATGGGCCAGTGTCAACTTTGCGATCCGGGAGTCGGGTGAGTTCCAGTTATGATTTCCCAATAAATGGCCTATCACCTCATTCACTTCTGCGGGCCTTCCAGAGAAGCGAAACAGCAAGCTAGTCTGTAGTTGTTCAGCAGGTAGAGCAAATTTACTAGGCCAGGCTCAACAAGTCGAATATGTGGTTGAGCGGTTCTATGTTCATTACTAAGCACAAGGGTCTTGTCCTTAACTGCCCCGAGTAAGCCAATCCACCCGATTACCTTTACTCCATGGAAGGAGTATGGCTACACAATCAATACATGAAGGGCCCCATCTTCTCTGTCCCCAACCGTCTGTAATTTCTCTTTTAAAAACACATACTCGAGGTTTCGAACTAGGGTTACTAATATTCCTGAATATTGTCTAGCCTAACCTCTAATGCCGGTGAAGGATACTAATACGATTCATATTTATCCTAAGTTTATCAAGGTGAATATGGCCTACAAAAATTTACTGGGCTGTGGGGTGGTAGGTGATAACTACACAATCATGTCATTCAAAGATAGCGCATATGAAATTAACATGCGAAAAATAATAACTAGACTAGTAGTACAGTAATTAGCTTGGCATGTGGGTTCAACATGAACAAGAAGTGTGACTTGCCTACTGCACCGGGGTCTGCTAGGTTGAAGTCTTTTGGAAGCCCTTTGCCTTTGGGGTTCTTGTCTAGCGTAGGATCGTCATTATCGTTTCCTAGTTGCAAAAAGATCCAAGCATACAAACATATATAAGTCCGGACTCGACGAATGCGAGCTGGGAGCAAAATGTAAGTTAATTTGAAAATAATATTAAAAATAAGAGGTGGGGTGTGTGAGGTTGAAATCTGGGTATCGGAAAGATAAATGGAGATATAGGATGTGAGTTAGGGTTTCGGAGGGAAATCGAAATGTATAGGATGGGGAGGGTTTTGTGGGTGTCGGTGTTAAAAAGTGAGAATTTGGATTAACGGGATGAAAAATTAGAATCGTGTCGTCGAGACGATCGAAACGGTCTATAATAGTATTTTTAGGGTTTCGGGCCCGACGGGTCGGGCCCAGCCCGCAAAATAATTAGGGCCCACTAGGCCCTCGGGTTGGGTTGGATATGGGCTAGGTTAGGGCTGGATATGGGTTAGGGTTTGGGTTTGGGCCTAGACTTGGGCTTAACAGAGAAAGTAAAATAAAATAAAATAAAAATAATTTCTATGCGAGGTGGGCTCAAATTTGCTCGGGTCATGAGCTGTTGTCGGGCTACTATTGGGCTTCGGCCTGTTAGGAAAATAAGATAAAAAGAAAAGAAAAAGAAAAGGAAAAAGAAGCTGGGCCGGCCTCCGGCCTGCTACGCTCGGGACTGGCCCGATAAGGGGAACAGGCCGGCCGGCCTGTTAGTGGGAGGGGCCGATGGCCCAGTCGGGAGAGGGAAAAAACAAGGGAGGGAGGCGGGGAGGGTAGAGCTCACCGGAGTCAATTGATAGCTTGGGGAGCATCTAAGGGAGGTTGGGGTTCCATTTTTGTAGAAATTGGGAGTGGTTCCCATGGGGGTTTGGGCTGGCGACGGAGAGGGGAGGCTCGGGTTACCTCGCCGGAGTGAGGGAAGATGGTGGCAGGATCGCCGGAGCTCGGGAGCGTGAGGAAGCTGAGCGGTGAGTTGAGTAGGACGTGAGGGTGCTCGGGAGCTCGCGCAAGAGGAAAGGAGAAGCTCGGGAATGGGAGTTGGGTTCGGGAGAGAGGAAGGGAGAGCTCGGCATCGCCGGCTTTATAGGGGGTGAGGAGGGGCGGGCGGCGCCGAAGGTGATAAGCGGCTGGGCAGAGAGGGAAGAAGGAGCGGAGGACACGTGGAAAGGCGGCCTCGGGAGCAAAGCTGCTGTAGAGGAGTGGGCCCGCCGTTACCAGAGACGGTGGCGGCGACGGAACGGGATGACGGGAGGTAGGGGATGAAGATGATGGACTGAGTGGGACGAGGAAAGGAGATGGGTTGAGCTGAGGAAGGGAGATTCGGTCTAGAGGGATTTTGGGATTTTGCAAATTTTGAGTATGTTACATCAGCCCTGCAGGATCTGTTTTTCAAACACAATGACATCGGAACAGTACGTGAAACGTGACGTAGAGCTGCGTTTTCAGACAGCCTGTAGTTTCGTGTGGAGTTTGTACTTCTTCTCTTTGCCCTTTTCCAGTTTTGAGCCCTCAACTAGTCCGTTACGGATGTAGTTAACTAGTTGCATTGGTTCTGTTTCTAGCTCAACACAAAAGATGCGCATTTCTCCCGCTTATTCTCAAGAAGAAACATGATGAAGACAAGCACAAATTATAAAGAACAGAAAACCCCGGCGGTTACTTCAACTGTCATGCACACATGTTTTCTGTACTGTTGCAGGCTGACATGTATCCTGCGCATGCAGTTAGTGGGCGCGGCGCTGAACGTCGCCGGATGCATGTGCGTCGACGGTTCATGAGACCACCAAATGATTGGGTACGTACGTACGTAGCAATAGAGTATTTATGCACTACACGGCAATAATACTACTCTCAAGTATCAACGGAAATCATTAACTGCCCTTTTGACAACGATAATGAGTGTGTGCATGTGCATAATGATTAAATGAATGATGAAGAAAGAACCAAAGCTCCGTCTGATTGCAAAGATACCCAACTTTTGCCATCACCTAAAAGTACTAGCAGCACCTACAACACAAACGTAGCACTATCGGCGACAACAGCGCCAAGGCACTTTACCTCTATCTCTCCCCCTCGCCGCATGGTTGGCGGCATGCCGTCGAGCCTCGATTGGCTGCACGTCAGCATCGCCGTGCAGGAATCACTGCTAGCTTTAGATATCGCCGCTGTAGCGGACAAGGTGCAACGGCCAAAATGGAAAAAAACGCTACACACGCATATCAACGTCTAACTGCCTCTTTTCTCTTGCGATTGCAGATTCTCTACTTGGGCAGAAGGAAAAAAGAATGAAGATTTTTCTTTAGAAAAGGAAGGAAGAGGATGCTGATATTTTGATGTTACATAAAAAATTTATTTGAGATTTTTTTACTTTTAAGTTTTAACAGAAGAATAATCAAAAACACTTTTTTAGTTAACCGTCGTAGCGGTCAAATCGTAAAACGTGTGACATTGTAGTTGTGGGGCCCATGTGCCACTGCTTAACAGTGAAGCGGTCCTACTCATATATTTCCTATTCTCTTCTTTCCTGCAAACACAATAGATCTCTCTCTCTCTCTCTCTCTCTCTCCCCTGCCTTTCTCCTCTCTCGACTGGCACTGACATCGTCGCCCTCCCCATACCGTCCGCCGTTCGCAGCATGCGTAGGTCATTGCATGTACGACTGCCGCGTCGCGCTCCCAATTGCGGTGTGGTTGCCGGCAACCTTTACCATAGGTGAGAGGAGCCACCGCCAAACCCCCCGTGCTATTGCATCTCCCCACCGTAGCAACGCCTTAGAGAGTCTCGGAAGAGGTAGGGGACAAGGGAATGCTCAGATCTGATTTTTTTTAATTTTTAGTTGAAAGCTGGTGTATGTGATTTTTGAAAGTTGAAATTCACATCTTTCTTAATACGGTGGTTTAGTTGAAAGCTGGTGTATAATTGTTGAAAGCTAAAAGTCACATCTTTCTTGAGATGGTGGAAGGTTTTGACTTCACAAAGTGGAAAACTTGATTTTTATAGTTGAAAACTCCTAATTCATATAGTTGAAAGCTTTTATTTATGTAATTGAGAGTTTCGATCATATAGTTGAAAGCTCTTTATTCATATAGTTGGAAGTTTCCGTTGGGAATCTCTAGTTTATTTAGTTGAAAGCTATATTTTATTTAGTTAAAAGTTATGGTCTATTTATTTAAAAGTTTCCTTTTTCTTTGCATATCTCTAGTGGCGGTAGCAGCCGCTGGCGACCGCACCACTGCCAGCAATGTAGGTGGAAGAGGAGGACAGAAATGGGAAAGGAGGGAGGATGAATGTCTGTTGAGGTGTTAAAGCCTAAAAGAAGGAGGGGAGTGTTTTGATCGTGGGATGGCTTGCTGGAATCTACCGTTCCACGGTCGTCCGTAAATTAGTATTCCCTAAGAATAATTGGAAGGTTGATGATCTCCTTTTATCTTAAATGTTTGATAGCCAATGGTATACGTCGAACAAAATTAGGCAAGTAAGAAAAATGGCTCAGAAATTTGCAATGTCCATCAAAACCTGCGCAAGTCTTTTGGCTTGGAAAAATGTAGCAGCAAACCGAGCGCATCTTATTTTTTCAAGTTTTGGTGGTGAATTTGGCAGCAAATAAAACAAAACTACGGGTTATTTAAATTGAGAATTGCTATCAAATACTTGAGTGTTTTTCTTAAATTTTCATCCATCTGTGTTTTCTATTATAAAGTAAGAGAAGGTGAGTGGAGATCCATTACTAGAGGTACGAGTGCTAAGAATTTCAGTGCTAAGAATTTCAGTACGCTCTATAACAAAAGAATACTCGAGCACTCTATACACTCCCAAAACAATTTGAGATATAGGAAGGAATCCCTCGCCCCAAGTAAAACTGCCTCTTGCGTCCCTATCGCCTTCCATACCTTCGCTTCTTTCCACTCCTATACATAAACCCCTTCTCCGTGAACAGAACGATGTAGCATTAGCTAAGCAGGCAAGGAGCACAACCAAGGATAGTAGATTAGATTCAGAAAAAGAGATAATCTTTTGCTAGGATTCACGCTTGCACATGAACATGGCGAGTAGCGGCTATGGCTACTATTCCTACCACCAGCCAGCCATGCCCTATTACTACAATTACTACACGCAGCAACAGGCAAGAGGCGGCGGCGGCGGCTCGCGCCCGTCCGTGCACCTCTTCCTCTTCCTCGCGACGGTCTCCCTCTACGCCACCGCGTCACTGTACGCGTGGTGCGAGTCGGCGGTGGAGAGCCTGCTCCACCAGGTCCGGCCCTTACTCATCCTGTCCCCGGTGCTGTTCATCGTCGCCGTGCAGCTCTGGGTGGCCAGCAGCGGCGCCGATCGGCGGGGCGGAGGCCTCGCGTACGTCCTTTCGCACCTGGTGGGGGACCACCAGAGGGGCGCGGCGCCGTACGGCCGCGCCGGCGCGGGTGCGGCGTCGTCGCCGTGGGGCGTGGCGCTGGTGATCGTGCTCGTGCTGTTCTTGGTCTCGTGGCAGTCATCGTTCCAGGACTGGCGATTGCCGCGATTCCCGCTGCGCAGCCGGTGAAAGCTGCAATGCAAGCCGGTGAAACGCTGAAACCTACGTGTGTGCATACTTGTGAAAAGCTATGCGTCGAGAAAATTTTGCTTACAGGATATGGTGGGCTCGGCCACTCCGATTAGCGATGCAACGTTGGTTTGTATTGTCAGGAGGAGCGTTGTTAGCATGCATGGCCTTTTATATGCCGTGTAAATCCCTAAATTTAGATGTTTCTTCTTTCCATCCAACTTAATTATAGTAGTTTGGAACGCAAGAATTTCACGTTAAGTGGACTAATTTTTTTTGCGTGTAAGGAGAGAGCTTTATTATGACAAAGAGAATGTATTACAATCCAAACGAAGCAACTCGTGAATACATAACGGAGCTGAGAGCCGCCACACAGCCGAATGCGCATTCCGTCTGGCCATCTGAGCTAGCTCATGCGCAGCACCATTGCACTCTCTCCTCACCTTGTGCACCAAAAACTCCGGGAGCAGAGACAACAGACCCCTGGCCTCCATGTGCAAATCACTCAAATTGGACCGATCCTCCGCCGCCGATTGGAGGGCCGAAATGACCTCCATGCAGTCGGACTCAACAATGAGCGGCATGGGGACCCATTCGACAGCAAGTCGAAGTCCTTCAAGGCAAGCTAGGAGTATGAGAAAAATTCTTATTGCCCTTAATTCCATCCTAATGCAAGCTTTAGGATTCGTTAAAAAAAGAAAAGGGACCGCACCGGTACAACCAAAATCCGGAGAAATTTCAAAATTTTGGAACGAAGTCCAAAACAAGTATTTGAGAATTTCAATTTTAAATTTGACAACAACTTAAAAGTTGATGCTGTGCCTAGGAGGTGAACCGAGGACCTAACCTTACCACTAGGATAGAGCTCTTTTTTCTGCACACTAGGAATTCATTGTGCCCTTTGTATGTTACGGCCGAAATAATTTGACGTTTTTATTTCGGACCCACTGAAAAGAACGAATTGCACCAGAATTTTGGAATTTCGGAACGAATTCCAAAACCATGTCCTAATACATAGACTACGGTCCACTTCAGATGTCTCTTCGCCTTACCACACAAAACTATGACTAAAGTGGATAGAGGAGACCGCAGCCTGCAAATCAACAAGGCAAGCGATTCAACAACATACTTGACATTGTAGCGGAGTGCGATGATAAGTGAGCTGGGATGATGACCAGCACATCACAATGAAGAAATCAACGACCACATGGATATAGGCGTCGATTGGCTGATAAACCATATCTTGCATCCGACAAACCAAGTTTGATTGGATTAGACAAATGGTGTGTCAGGTTCATAGAAATCAGGTAATGATGGAGGTGCTGTCTAGGTGAGGGAAGATGTGCAATGGCACATAGCATCTTCTTAAACACATAGTTATCAGTCATTTTCTTACTTCTAAGACCCTTGATCTCATTAACGAGATTGTTGAGACGTATGTACATGTCATTTCGAGACTCATTACCTTCCATGACAAAATGATCAAGCTTGTCATTCAACAACTCGAGTCTTGATTCTCGGATGGATGAAGTGCCTTCATGGTTTTCCCTTAGAGTGGTCCAACTTGCGGCACACCCGGTTAAACTCTTCTGCACTCAATGCGAGGATTAGCGTGTCGACAATTTGAGCATTGGCATTGATGAGTTGCTCTTCTTTGAGTGTTGGATTCTCTTCATAGACTACGGTGAAGCCAGTTCGCACTATAACACCAAATGGAAAGGTAAATATAACCAATTGCATTTTTATTTTGTGCTTCCAAAATGCATAGTGTGATACATCAAAGTATGGTGCTCTACGGATGAACCACTTACATAAGAATGACCATGATTACAGCTAGGGGACGGTGGAACCACACCAAATGGGTTGCCACTAGGACTACCAGCCACGCTGGCACCTCCACTAGCCCTACGACCAACATCTGGCTCATTGCTCAACATTTTTTTCTCTCTAGGCGGTGAAGCCCAAAAGAGATACCAAGCTTTGGTACCAACTAAAGGATCAAGATATCAGTCTAGAGGGGAGGTTTGAATAGGAGAACAACAAATTTTAATCTATTTATAACAGTTCTTGCAATTTAGCATAACAGAAGGTTATCTAGTGCAAGAACTATATGAGTACCACTACATACTAGTAGCACAAGCAACAACAACAAAAGGAAACTTGCGGAAAGTAAATTGAGAAACTTGATACCAAAGGGACACGAAGATGTTGTTGCCAAAGTTCGGATCATTGGGGGAATCATACATCTCTGTTGAGAGACTTGGTCATGAAGCCGACTCTCTTTCAAGACTTTTCCTCAAGAAGGTGCACGGAGCAACTCTTCCCTTTCTTATTTGTGATCCTTTCCTTGAGGAAGGCAGATCCCGGTCTTCACAATCTTCTTGAGGCTCAATGTCGGTGTTTAGATCCGGCAATATTGAATATAGGGTAGCGTGAGCACAGCAGATCTAGATGGGTGCACACGGGAAACAAAGATTAAGCAGGTTCAGACTCTCAAGAAGAGGTAATACCCTACGTCATGTGTTTGGTGGTTGGTATTGCTTGTATCCCGAGTACCGCAAGACCCCGAGAACTGATCTCTGGGTTGCTAGGGCCATGTGTGCATGAGAATATGAGAGCTTGTGAGTCTACGTGAGAACCTACCGATCGGAGGGCCCCTACTCGACCTTATATAGGCAACCGGGGTAGGATTACAAGAGTTTGGATCGGTTTACAGATTGATTTCTTAATTAGTTACAACTGAATCCGGGGTTGCCGAGTAAGTACTTATCCCTGTCTTGTACTCCAAGTCGATGAGGCGCCCACGTATAGGAGTCAGACTCTGAGTAGTCGGCCCGACCCATCCTGTGTCCAGAGGGCCGGCTTTATCCTCCTTGACGATACCCGGGTGCTATGCCATCGTCAGTAGCCCCCGAGTCCTTCACGATCTGGCTGCAGTTTGTCATGGTAACACCCAAGCCGAGTACCTTTGCCTTCTTCCTTTTTCCGAGTAGCATCCGCTAGGGCGCGCCTTTCTGTTGCCTGCAGGAAGATTGTGAGGACTCATAGAACTCCTGCAGAGTAAGCCGAGTAATATTCACCCGTAGGACAGGAATATCATGGCGGTTGAGTTAATAACGGGTAAGTCTTGGTGGTATCCAGTCACGTCTAGTGGATGGAGACCAGCTAATAGCCCAACGGGGGACATACCATGAATCCCGACCGAATTCTCGAGTGGCATCTGGTTTCCCGAGTGGTTCGGATCCAGCTAGTGTCCCTCTGGGGGAATGCCCTCAAAATTCGTATCAGAACCAGAACACAAGCTGTAGCGCTTCGGTCTCGAGTGGCGAAGCCTAAGGTCCGGACGTTTCACTGAATCCAGAAATTCTGGATCCCGGAGATTCCAGGGTAAATTCCCCGGAATGTCTGGGTAGAGAAACCGGTGGCTCCGAGTTGCTCGGTGTCCGACTAGTGGCCTGCTGAAGGCACACCACAACTGCCCTTCACTCGGGTGTATTCAAGTGATTGCGTTGCCCTGGGGGCCAACCACCGAAAACCCGTCAAAACCGTAACGCTCAGTTCTGAGTTTATCCGGTAACCTACTAGTGACCCGTTAAAGGTACGTCACAGTCGCTATTTATGTCAAACGGCCGTTATCCCCGGAAGGCTAACCGTTGAAACCCCGATCATGCAGAATCCGGAAATGGAAACCGTACACCGTTGAAGTGGCTGAGTCACGCGGTAAGTGCGAAGGAGTTACACCGTGGAAACGGGGGGGCTATCCCGCGGGGGCGGAAAGTTCACACCCGCCAGCACTACAAGAGATCGGACCTACTGTGACGAGCTGAAAAATGTCATGGAATAGCCAAAAACATCACAGAATACCCCTTTGTGACGTTTCTTGGGCGTCACTAGCATCGTCACGGAATCCCCGTCACAGATTACTCCTAGTGACGGCGCGTGCAGAAAACGTCACTGACTATGGAACCTTTGGTGACGTTTTCTACATCGTCACCGATTTGGTCTTTCTGTGACGGTCGATAAACGTCACATTTTAGAGAAAATATGTCATAGTCTACCATATTCAGTGACGGAGCAACGTCACTGACTTGATGCCACGTCAGCACCGGGCAGACCATCCCACTACTAGAAAATGTCACAATTTTTGTCATAAATAAAGATGACGCTGATTAAACAAGTGTCACTAGTTTCGTCACTGATTAAGATGACGTCATCAGGGAATATTTAATTTATTTCAAATTTAAATTACGATGAATTGTCAAATCAAATTTAATTCAAATGCATATCATAGTATATATTCAATTCACATCGCATCACATTATATAAATAATTTAGAGCCAAATCACATTATACATTGAAATCAAAGACAAATCATATTATAAATTCAATGTCTCATCCAAATCATCCTCAAAATAGAAATGACACTAAAAGTACTACTGATTCACCAAGTTTGACATTCCCGACAATAGATAAGTTGCAAAGTAATATTTACATAACTAAAGACCACAAGATTGTTCTCCTGAAGATTGCAATGTATGATTCAGCAACAATACCACCATCACAAAAGGATGGCCTTCATTCACCATCAGGTTTGGACTGGGACTGCTGAGTTGCTTGAGCCCTTAAGAGATAACCAATCAGGTTATCCATTTCCTGTTGCTTCTTTTCCCAGACTTCAATCTTGTCTTGCTGGCTCTTCTTCACAGCTTCCAATTCTTCTTGCTGCTTCCTCTTCATCTTGTGCTTCAAGTCTCGCGGCTAACTCCTGCTGGTACCTATAAATCAATGAAATGCAGCAGCGTTGCATTTTCATTAGATGAAAACAGACAAGACAGCAGGTACAAGAGTACCCCCAAGAAGCTTACAATCTGTTAAATTATGACTCTAAAATAGAGAAGTATAATATTAAATGTCTAGGTCAGCACAATCAGAGCTCGACCATATAAACGATTTAGAATGATGGCAGTTCAGCACAACCATCCCACTACTACAAAGGATGATGGCAGTTCTGTCCAAAACAGGACAAATCTTTTAATCTTCTCATAGGAATTAATATATGACATGGAATCTAACAAATAGTAGGTGTTTTAGAATCTACAAGACATCTTCCACAACTTTCATGTTGAACCCATAAATTAATTCAAAATCTAACTGAGCCTAAAGTGGCACACGAAGTCACTGCATGCAGAAAGATGAACTTCTGGATAGTAGAACTAAACTGACCGCTGGACAAAAACCGTCCAGCCAATATGCGCATACAAGTACTCTATAGAAAGCTTGAAATATATTCTACAACTTCTATTTGGAGACTTGCTTGAAATTATAGACATAACCAACCCAGATCTCTATTTGAAACTCACTGCACCAGGCTGCCAACAGAAACCTTTATCTTTTAATCTTTTCATAGGAATTAATATATGACACGGAATCTAATAAACAGTAGGTATTTTAGAATCTACAAGACACCCTCCACAACTTTCATGTTGAACCCGTAAATTAATTCGAACTCTAACTGAGCCTAAAGTGGCACATGAAATCACTGCATGCAGAAAGATGAACTTCTGGACAGTAGAACTAAACTGACCGCTGGACACAAACCGTCCAGCCAATATGCACACACAAGTACTCTATAGAAAGCTTGAAATATATTCTACAACTTCTATTTGGAGACTTGATCGAAATTATGGACATAACCAACCCAGATCTCTATTTGAAACTCACTGCACCAGGCTGCCAACAGAAACCTTTATCTTTTAATCTTTACATAGGAATTAATATATGACACGGAATCTAACAAACAGTAGGTGTTTTAGAATCTACAAGATACCCTCCACAACTTTCATGTTGAACCCGTAAATTAATTCGAATTTTAACTGAGCCTAAAGTGGCACACGAAGTCACTGCATGCAGAAAGATGAACTTCTGGACAAAGATGAATTTCTTGCTCCAAATGACCATGGGACTGATGAGGGTAGGGGAAAACTGATTATGCACAACCTAGACTACCAGCTAACGGGGCACAACATCTAGTGGTCAGAGACGACACTGACCGTGCATGGGCCAATGAAACAGTAAACCCAAGAATAAGTTATAATAGTTAAAGAACATGCATAAACAAAAGCTAGATTTCATTCATCAAGCATATGTATCTGGTGATTAGTGTGCGCAGGCACACAATAGCAGAAAAGAAGAAACGGCAAGAACAGAAATAAAAACAGCAGAAGTACCTATCATTTGCATCTCTTGCCTCTCTCTCCTTCTGTTCAATTCTTTCTTCTAGCTCTCGGATGCGTGCTGATGAAGCAGAGCTCCCAGACCTCCCGGATCTTGATGCATACCCCATGCTGGAAAGGAAGGTGCTATGGGCGCTTTTTTCCTTTAGAACTTCAGCCACAATCAGTGTATCAGACACTGGCTCCTCACCTTCTGATTGTGTTTCCCTTCTTTTCTCTTCCATAGCAGTCTGCACAAGAAAGGAAAGCATGGACGCTCAAGAAAGACAAAGTTCATATGTCGGAGTACAATTGATCAATATGAGAATCTATTTTGAGTGCGCAACAGTAGAGGAAGAAATCTTACATAAGCTGACATTGCTGGCTCGCTCATGCAGCCAGTCTTCGTGTTGGTATGGGTGTCTTTGAAAAAATCAATGGGACTAGGGTCTTGATTGTTGTACTTGTCTTTTTTCTACAAGATAAATTGAATTGTAACATTAGTATTCCATATATAATGACCAGATGTGATAGACAAAGGACTAGAAGCGAGGTATCTGGAATACTTACAAGTTGGCTAAAATGGGAAACATAACACCTAGAACCAGTTTTTTGGTGATGCCTGACAGCTTCTCGGTTCTTCTTGTTCTTTTCACATGTTTCCTATATGGAGCCGCTGAATATTAGTATTGACATTTGGTACTAGTAGATGTGAATGCGAAAACTGTTGCTGGTTGCATATTATGTTACAAACCTTGTTTTTTTCATCAGACCATTTGTTGATAAGACTTATCCAATTTTCTTCAGTAATGTTGGGTGGTTTACGGGATAACGCTTGCTCAACAGTACAACCATTGAAGAAATCCCTCTTTAACCTGTAGCGTTGCTGTCGAACACCCTTTTGGATTATTTTTGTGCATACACCTTTCGCAACCTCATCATCCTCATCCATGTCAAAGTTATTCTAAAAATAACGAATGATAGGATACTTCACCAAATTGACAAGGCAACATGTGAACAAATGAATGAAAATGAAGGAAACTGTCTTACCACAACACCATGAATAGCAAGAGGAATAACATGCTCTAGTTCTTTTTTGCTGTAGTCATTCTAGTGCGTTGCAACATGCATCATCTTGTTGCGGATGTGAATACCACACTCAGAAGAAAGCTTGGCTGCTTGGACTGGGTCTGTAGGCCTCACTTTCCCCACTGAAAAATCAATATGCATCTTCCTCCCTCCATTTCTGCTTGCGTAATCCTGAAGTCCATGCCCCATGGTTGGTCTACGTTGACGACCTCTCCTTGACGGTCATCGATTAGTTGGACCAGTGGAGCATACTAATGCATCTGAAGGTATAGATTAATTGGAAAGTTACAATTGCAAGTGGACAGTACAGAGTGTGAAGAGACGATGCTGCATATACCTTGGTCTTCTACTGCAATCCTGTTATCAAATTGGTCGGATGTGTTTGTCATGTCTTGAGAAACTTGCATCTCTGAATTGGCATCATACATCTCTGAATTGGCATCAGGTGGGTTGCTATCCTTAGAAGTTAGGTGAGGTGAGGTGTTTGTTGGATTAGGTGCTCTCTGTTCCGTCTCATCTCTAGCTTGTACTGTGTTTGCTGGATTTGGTGCAGACTGTTCTTGACGGTTTGTAGCTTCAGCTGACTCAGTTGCTGTGGTAGCTCTAGATCTTGTTGTTCTTGAGGCAGCAAGTGCATGATCTGTCATGCTTTTTGTGGTTTGGCTTCGTAGAAGCTTCAGCTGCCTGGTTCAAACAAGTAGAGAAAAACAAGGCAGTGAATCAACATTGACTCACTAGTTGAAATAGGAAGGCAGTGAACAGAGAAATCATCATCTAGATTAATTAGTAGTAGAGTAAAATAGTGGAGGGACAGAAAATGTGAATCAATCTTCAGATGATTAGTCCATTATTTGTGATACTTAAGAGTGCACAGTGATATACACATGATATGAGCAAGCTGGAATTAAAGTCATTACATCAACAATGATGTACACATTATATGAACAAGTTGAAAAGGATGGCATTATTTAAGATGCAAGTTGCTACAATATATTACCCTTGTTTTGGACATAGCAAGAGTGGCCTCCTCTTTATCTCTCGAAGCCTCTTCCGCTGCAGCGGCCTCCTTTTCAACATTTGGCACATACTCAGAGTCACTGCGATCATCGGCAACTCGTTCATTGTTCGTCGGTTGCGCATTAGAGGCACCAGGGTACACAAGGCTACGAGCTAATCTGTGTATGTCCTGAAGAGGCCTCCTCTCCTCAGCCTTGCGTTTCGCAATGCAGTCATTCCTTATCTTCAAATACGCTGCAGCCTTGCGTTTCCATTCCTCCTCAAGCGATGCCATCTTTTCCTTCTCATGCACCCGTCTTGGCAGCATGATTTTAGTACCTGAAGCTGAAAAAGATGATAGAGAGTTGAATGAAATGAATTGCTAAATGAATTCTGCTTGAAACTTAGAATGCAAATTCAGGATGCACACTGATTTGCTGATTTAAGCAAGCAAATTCAGAACAGAAATTGAGGGAACAGAACAAATTCAGAGCAAATTCAGAGCAAATTCAGAACAGAACAGAGCTGATTTGCTGAATTGAGAGCAAATTCAGAACAGAACTACTTATAACCAGAACACCAGATGAGCTTTGAACAAATTAACAAAAATTCGATTCAAAAAATAACCATAAATATAGATATGAAACAATCACAAACCAATAGAAGCGGAGACCTAGAGACTAGCAACATATCAGAGGCCTAGTTGCAACTTGGACATATAAGCTACAAGCAAATGAATGTCTGACTATCTATGTGAAGAGCATTAAGGTCTCAGAAAGAACTAATGCCAATAGAGGTTTTGAAAACAAAAATCACCCTTGAAACCAGAATCGGCACGGTGGTTGGGTTTCTAGGAAAAAATTGTGTTCTTTTTTTGGCTAATTTTTTAATTTGGGTATTTTCAAGATTATGTTTGGGGCGCATCTAATAAGTAATAATACACATATTCCACAAAAAATGAGGGACGAAGGGGTGTTAGGGCCTAATTGGCCAAATTTTGGAAAACTGGTCGTCAGATGGTACCAAGAAAGGTTTTTGGCCAGTTCTTGCACCAGACCCTAGTACCAGATATGGGATTTTTTTTGTTTTGACTGGGATACCAGCTAGCAATCAGCAACCACTAGTTACAATGAAGTCATCTTCAAAATCCTTTGCATTATCCTATGATGAGATGTAACTCAGTGGTATCAGAACTACAGGTGATCATGATTGCCCTTGTCAGGATTAGTAGGAACACAGGTCAGACTTGAGCGGAGTAGTTCAGACTTTTAGCTAGATGCACCTTAGTATCTTACAGAGTATTTGATTTGCTTGGTTGGTTGCTTGACTAGTGTGCACATCAGAAATCTGGGGATTTTGTTCTCTGTTAGAATTGCCAATATCAAATTCCACACATGAAATTTCATTTATGGTGGGTAGACCGTAATTCTCACAGGCAGGCCCAAACCAAGGTTGGTTATTATAGTATTGGCATCTTAAAATAAATCACGTCCTTGAAATCTGAAATCGATTGTTCACATGCATATAAGAATTATGCATACTTCTGATGTACACTGGACAAAACAAATAAAGAAAAAAATGATATGCCAATACTCATCGAAAAAACAAATTGCATTGGTTTACATGTAAAGAAACTACTAAACATTTCATTGGCGATCCTAACCCTTGCATAGTTAAAAACACTAACATATATCTGTGATTCCAATTGTCAGAATAAACTACGGATTTGGTCGGACAAATGATTTCCTGTTAGCAAAGCTATTTGATAGTACAGCTAAAAAGTAGCTACAGATGCAATTGCTTTTAATCATCCATCGAATATAGGAAAACAAATCTACAGAACACAATAAATTCATGCATGCAACAACAATATTGTTAACAAGAGATTGTGATTAACAGGAAATATACATGCTGATAATACATGGTCAACTCTTCAAGCTAACAGACCATGAAGCAGGTAAGGTTCAGCCAGAGTTACAATGATTAAATTATTGTTAACACAAACTATAACATATCAGAAGCTCTATTTATTCCAATCACTTTCCTGGCTGTACTTACTCAGAATTTTCGAAATCAACATTTATCTATACAGGTTGGTATCTTGTGGTGAAATTTCACAGCTCGGCTTTGGCCTACCTGTTCACTCTGTCGAGGACTTGGGTGGCCTCGGGAGATATAGAAAAAATGTTCTTTCTATATCTCCGGCGGCGGCGGGAGTCTCCGAGGCGGCGGGAGGCGGCAGCGGGAGTCTCTGACTCTCCGTCTCTCTCTCGGATCCGTGCCGTGCGCCCGTGCGGCCGTGTGTGGGGGCTTGCTCGCCGGCTCGGCCGTGTGTGGATGCAGTCGTCGTGGTCGGTCCTTGCGGAGAGCGCGCGAGCGGCGTCTGGCAGAGGCCGCGTGGGGGTGAAGCTGTAGGTGGCGGCGGCGGCTACAGGGATGGTGCGCGCCGGCGGTGGATAGCACCCGATGGGCTCCTCCGCTGGATGCAGTCGCGGGGCAGTTGGGGATCGAAAAGGAGGGGGGGAGATAGGCGCTAAAAATGGGTGTCTGACGGGTGGGGACACAGAGAGGATGCAGTAAAAAAATTTAAAAGTGGAGGGAAAAGTTTTTTTAGTGCGGGGGAATGTTTTATTTTCAGAGTTTAATTAAAATGTGATTTATAATAAATAGCCTCAAATTCTTTTAATTTGAAAGAAATAGCAACTGATTCAAAAAATCATGTAACCCGATCTTTCACTGCATCAATGTAGACCATATGAGAAGGCGCTAAGTCGTAACACAAATCTTAAAGCATATGTGTCTTCGTCTCTTTTCTGTTTATCTGGGCACGCGATCGTGATCTGACGACAACACTATGGCTCTCGCTACTCCGCCAACAAGAAGAAGCGGACATGAACATGAGAGTGTAGCCATGATACGTCTCAAACGTATGTACTCCCAGTGAGAGTATATTCGAGTAGCAAGCCATTACGGGGAGAAGCAACGGCGCGAGGTGAGATCGAATTGGTGGCCACTCGCTCGGCGCTGGAGGGTGGAGAGACCTGTGCGCGACAAGACTGTTGCACTGAAGACGGTGGCATCTGAGCACCATCGGCCGTCATAACACACGTCGAGCGAGTACGACCTGTTATTTTCACATGTAATATTTTTGTGAATTTTTTGACTCTTTTTGAAAATTTTGAAATTTGACCCAAAATTTGAGGTGCATAACTTGAAATGCCATTATCTCACAAACCTTTTGTCCAAACGGGCTGAAATTTTCCCAGACCTGTTATTTTCACATGTAATATTTTTGTGAATTTTGTGACATTTTTTCGAAAAATTTGAAATTTGACCCAAAATTTGAATGGCAGAACTTGGAATGCCATTATCTCACAAACCTTTTGTCCAAATGGGCTGAAATTTTCCCAGACCTGTTATTTTCACATGTAATATTTTTGTGAATTTTTTGATATTTTTTTGAAAATTTTGAAATTTGACCCAAAATTTGAGGTGCAGAACTTGAAATGCCATTATCTCACAAACCTTTTGTCCAAATGGGCTGAAATTTTTCCAGACCTGTTATTTTCACATGTAATATTTTTGTGAATTTTTTGACTTTTTTTTGAAAACTTCGAAATTTGACCCAAAATTTGAATGGCGGAACTTGAAATGCCATTATCTCACAAACCGTTTGTCCAAATGGGCTGTAATTTTTTCAGACCTGTTATTTTCACATGTACTATTTTATTGAATTTTTTGATATTTTTTTGAAAAATTTGAAATTTGACCCAAAATTTGAATGGCAGAATTTGGAATGCCATTATCTCACAAACCTTTTGTCCAAATGGGCTGAAATTTTCCCAGACCTGTTATTTTCAGATGTACTATTTTTATGAATTTTTTGATATTTTTTTAAAACTTTGAAATTTGACCCAAAATTTGAGGTGCAGAACTTGAAATGCCATTATCTCACAAACCTTTTGTCCAAATGGGCTGAAATTTTCCCAGACCTGTTATTTTCACATGTATTATTTTTGTGAATTTTTTGATATTTTTTGAAAACTTCGCAGAACTTGAAATGCCATTATCTCACAAACCGTTTGTCCAAATGGGCTGTAATTTTCCCAGACCTGTTATTTTCACATGTATTATTTTTGTGTTTTTTTGACATTTTTTTGAAAACTTCGAAATTTGACCCAAAATTTGAATGGCAGAACTTGAAATGCCATTATCTCACAAACCGTTTGTCCAAATGGGCTGTAATTTTTCCAAACCTGTTATTTTCACATGTACTATTTTATTGAATTTTTTGATATTTTTTTGAAAAATTTAAAATTTGACCCAAAATTTGAATGGCAGAATTTGGAATGCCATTATCTCACAAACCTTTTGTCCAAATGGGCTGAAATTTTCCCAGACCTGTTATTTTCACATGTACTATTTTTTGAATTTTTTGACATTTTTTCGAAAACTTTGAAATTTGACACAAAATTTGAACTTGCCAACTTAAACAGCCAAATTCTCACAAACCAGTGGTTCATATCAGCTCAAACTCTCCAGAATCGTTCATACAAACATGTAAGAGCAAAACACAAACTTTCATGTCAGAAACCATAAGATTGCTGCACCAATAAAAAAAGATTCATAAAATGGCAATAATACTCGGGAATTAAGATCAGTAGCACCCAAAGTTCACAAAGTAGGCATTACAAGATCTACTCATCATCATCACTTGAATGCTCATTCTCACTCAATGCGTCATCTTCCTGTTCATCTTCGTCAGTACCACTATCTTCATCATACTTGTTGCCATTCTTCATAAGGTCGTGAACAATTCTAGCATCAACAGGTGTGTCTTCTTCATCATCACGACCATAAGTGTCCAACAACAAATCAATGTCCTTCATAGTGGAAGATGCCGAGGTCATTTCATCCTGGTATGCATCTGTAGCATTGAGCTCACCTGTCTCCAATTCGGGAACATCGTACAAATGTCTATGACTGAAAGTCTGCACCACTTTCCAGTCTTTTCCATTCCTTGTGTCCTCCATGTAAAACACTTGTTCTGCTTGAGAAGCCAAGTTGAAGGGATCATTCTTGTATCGAAGTGCCTTAACATTAAGACTTTTGAAGTACCCATCATCTCTCATACCTGTCGTCTTGCCTTGGAGATCAAACCAATCACAACGAAACAAAAAGATCGACCTATCTCCATGCTTGTTTTTAGGGTAGCGTAACTCAAGAACTTCTCTCAGAACACCGTAGTACTTAGTCTCTACACTATTGACATTTGCCGTCGCCATGATGCCTGAATTTTGAGTTCTTCTCTTCTTCTCACGATCCAAGGTGTGATAGCGAACACCATTCACATTGCAGGCAGAGTATACCACTAAACGCTTGTCTGGCCCACATGCTAGTGAGTACAAATCCTCCGAAACATGTTGCTGACCTAAAGTATGTACCTTTCACAAGATGTGCACACATTAATTACATGGTCAGGATATTTAAATTAAAAACAATGCAAGATTGACATAACAAAAACATAAACAAATATAGCTTACATGCTTCGCAAACCATCTAGGGAAGTCTTTCTTAAGTGTCTGCTCAATGTTAATGTCACCTTTCCTTCGTAATTCTTCTTGACAAATCCTACAACAACACAAGCAAAATTATGACATCAACATTCATTTTCTCTTAGAGCCAATCACATACTATTAGTAATGATGAAAAGGGAACTTACTCCATGAAACCCTCAACTTCAGGACAATTGTTAAGAACATACCAAACCATTTGGTCGTACTCACTCGGATAGTAATGGAGTTTGGACGACCCAAAACCTTTTGCAGCAATTGACAAAACTTCCAACTCATCAGGAGAAACACTCCGCTTCCCATCCTTGTTCCTATCTCCTTTGTTAAATCTTATCTCAATATTAGTCAAATATCTAGAGCAAAAGGTCAAGCACTCATCCACGACATAGGCCTCTGCAATTGACCCTTCTGGCTTTGCTCTATTACGAACAGTTCCCTTTAGGTATCCAAGCCTTCTTTCCACTGGATACATCTAGCCATAATGCACGGGCCCCCTCAGAATTGCCTCTTCAGGTAGGTGAACAGCTAAATGAACCATTACATCAAAGAAGGCAGGTGGAAAAATCTTCTCAAGCTTGCACAGAATTATAGGGATATCATCCTTCATCCGATGAAGCACATCAAGTCTAAGAGTTTTTGAGCACAACTGCCTGAAAAAATTACCCAATTCAGCAATGGCCTCGTATATATCATCTCTCACAACTCCTCTTAGCGCAGCTGGTATGACTTGTTGCAGAAGTATGTGGCAGTCATGGGTCTTCAACCCATGCACTTTACATGTTTCAAGATCCACACATCTTGCTAGATTACTAGCATAACCATCTGGGAATTTCACATTAGCCAGATACTCGCAGAATTTTTTCTTGTTTTCCTTCTTAAGATTATACTCTGCTTTTGGCTTCGTAAATCCACCCTTTCCATCAGGTTTCATATGCAGGTCTTTCCTGATTCCTAACTGTTGCAGATCTACTCTTGCACTTACCGTATCCTTATTCTTTCCATCAGACTCTAGTAGAACCCTAAGTATATTCTCACATATGTTCTTCTCAATGTGCATTACATCAAGGTTGTATGCTAATTTTAGGTGTGACCAGTATGGCAGATCATATAAGCTCACCTTCTGACTCCAGTTTGGTTCGCCTTTCTCAGGGCGCTTCCTCTTATTTCCTGGATACTTGCCTGGTTTGAATTCAAGTTTTTCTAACCTGTCCAACACTTCTTTATTTGTGAACATCCAAGGTTTCCCTCTATTCTCAGTCAATCCATTGAAAACTTTGCTTCTTCTATAAGGATGATTAGTAGGCAAAAATCTTCGATGCCCAACATACCCAATTTTGTTTTTCAGGGACTCAGAGCAAGGGTCGACATCACAATGCACACATGCATGATAACCTCTAGTGCTACGTCCTGATAAAGTGGCCAGTCTAGGGTAATCATGAATCGACCATAAGAATGCAGCATGCAAAGTAAATGGTTCCCCCGTCAATGCATCATATGTTTCAACACCAGTTTCCCAAAGCTTCATCAGATCTGCATTCAGCGGTTGCATAAATACATGGAACTCCTTTCCAGGTGCTCTTCTGCCAGGAATAAGCAATGACATCATGAAATTGGATTGGTCCATGCACATCCAGGGAGGGAAGTTGTATGGGATGACAAAAACAGGCCACATACTATATGAACTAGTCATGTTTCCAAAAGGATTGAATCCATCCGTGGCAATACCAAGCTTTATGTTACGGGCATCCTTAGCAAACCAATCAAACTCAGTGTCAAAGTGCTTCCATGCTTCACCATCAGCAGGGTGTCTCATAACATTTGCCTCAGCAACCCTCTTCTCCTTTATGCCACCTTGCATCTACTGATTGTTCCTTTGACACAAAAAATCTTTGAAGCCTTGGGATTATAGGAAAGTACCTAAGTACCTTGTGAGGTACCTTTTTCCTCCCCACCTCGTCTTTCCATCTTGATGTCCCGCACTCAGGACAATGCGTCTTCTTGGCATGGTCCCCCCAAAACAGTGCACAGTCAAACTTGCAAACATGAATTGTCTCATAACCAAGCCCAACTTCACGAAGAACATTCTTAGCTTCGGTGTATGATTTTGGTATATTAGCATATGGAAACGCCGCATTGATCAGCTCAACAAGCTGATTAAATGCTCTATTTGTAATCCGGTTGTATGATTTGATATGGAGGAGCTTAATAATGAACGACAACCGTGTAAAATCACTGCATCCTTCATAAAGATCTTTCTTGGCTTCATCCATTAGCTTGGAAAAGAGGTTAGGCTTATCCTTGCCTTGCCTTCCAGACATGTACAGATCATCTACCATATATGGAACATCACCTCCATTGTCTTCATCAAAGTCATCGTCATCAGATTGATATGCATCACCCTCCGTATTATCACCTTCATCATCACTCAACGCTTCACCATGAAAGACCCACCTTGTATATGTAACGGACATACCATTGCATAGTATGTGCTCCTCTACTTCAGGCTGGCTGCGGTGTTGCAGATTAAGGCAGTCCCTACATGGGCATAATATGTGTTGATTTTCTCTGAAATTTTGGCGAACAAAGCCCATAAACTCATCAACTCCTTTCAAGTACGATGGTGTGAAACGAGTTCCTTGTATCCAACTTCGATCCATTCCCCTACAACAAAAGAATTTACCTGTGAGCAAATTATACTTACAAAATATCAGCATTGAAGCAAAATCTACTACTAACACAACTAGTGAGCTCACTAGTAAACTGAAACAACAAAACCAGCACAAATTTAATCCTTTCAAGATTGAAAAAAAATATCTAATGAGGCAATGAATTTAGTTATACAAAACCTTCATCAGATTCCTTTCCTAAGCTACAGCATATAGGTTTGGTTTGTAACGGCTGTAGCTTGTGCATGTGCTATACACAGATATATATATATATATATATTCACTGTCATGTTCTACAAAACCATAAATCCTTCTATGCTATAAATCATAGCAGCAATTCACCAAGCTTGTGGATTACTTTTGTGCATAGAGGATTTTTGGTAAAACACTTACCTCTAGGCCACCAAGCTTGTGGACTCTGATTGCATTCACCCTCATTCTCGGAAGCAGTTACAGAGTAACACCGGAGGTGGTGCAATTTCAATAGAACTCCAGAGCTGGTGACTTCCTAACAGTAGTAGTTCATGACTTCATTGTCTGCCAGTGGTGGCTAGTGGAGAACAAAAATACAAACTGAACTATGATCAGAGCAGTGTTAAAAAAAAACTATATCGATCATAAAAGCTCCCTGGCTCTCAAAAGCACAGCTATGCCATTCCCATTATTCAGAATACTGCATCTTACACATTTTATAATACAGATCACTAGTGTATGCATGTGCTGCTGCCTTCTGTTATGATTTGCATGTCTATGCTTTAGCTTACTCATGCTATTTCTTCAGGCCAGTATTACCACTAAGAAAATGCTGAAAGAGCATGGAAAGCACACTTAGTGGTAGTATAACCCAACATCAGAGAATTGCAGAACTTCATAACAATGAAACCAGTCTTTAAGAGAACAATATTGGTGTTTTGTTGATCATTTAGAATAGACAACAGTGGAATGGCAAGCCCCTGAGATGAGAAACATTTATATTTAGAGCCACTAGCCAGATCACACATGGTTCATATGTATGTGCAATGATCTGAAGTATATGAAGTGGAAATACTTAGCATAGAATTTCAAAGACATCTCACTCTCTTGTGTGTGATACCACCATAAAGAGAGAATTCCCTACATGTTACTAATAAGGAACTCAATTCCCTCTGACAAAGGGTTTGTTCCCTACATACCACTTGATATCAATTTTTAGTTGCACCTATGCCATTCCGTCACCTTCCAAAGCTACAATAGCAAGATTATTAATCTAATTACACTACTGGCGCTGATGGATCTTGAATCGTTCCAACAGGGCAATTCAATCGTGCTCACATACAACCGGTTAAACAACAGCATCCACAAATCGCTGGTGTGCATATAAATTTACCTTGACAGGGGTGGCGACCTCCTCACACGGTTGGAGACAGGGCGGTGGCCGGTTGGGGACAGGTTGGAGACGGGGCGACGTTGTCCCGGGCATTGACTAGAAAATTCCCTGCAAAGGAAGAGCGGAGGTAAGAGGGAGACGTGGAGGCGCGGCGTGGTAGGCGGTGTGATGAGGCGCCGCAGTATAGCGACGTGGGACACGATGGCCGGTTGGATCTGACCAGAAAAAGGAGGGTGCAGGGGTGAGGTGGCACTGATCCTTACCTAAGGCGCTGTGCCCTGCCTCGCCTACCGCCGCCGTGCCTCTCTCCATCGCGACGCGCCGCCGGCTGATTGTATTGGCCTAGGCAGCACGGATACGGATATGCGGATACGTATCGGACCGATACGGATACGGGGATACGTCAATTTTTGAAAACACTAATACGAGGATACGACTGGATATTTTTCTAGACAAATAATTATAGCAAAAGGAGGTTCAATATTTAAAGTTTAACATAAAAGAGCCATGCACTAGTGTGTTTTTTGATTAAAACAAGCACATCCACAGCCTGTATATAGCTATATGCAATTATGCATCACAAATCACATGCACGTATAAATTGATTATCAATTACAATTACACTTAATCTAATCAATCTCAATATAGCTATCCTATAGATTGATTATTAATTACGATCACATGCACGTCATGCACAATATAGATAAACATACGTTATGTACGATTAATCGATCAGAGTGAGCTCTGCATAATATGCATATATGCCATACCTAGATGATCGATTGATCGGGGAGTGCAGAGAGTCGCTGCGCCTATGATTGATTCGACCCTATGGCGATGCCGTGATGGTCGTCGGCGAGATGGCGACTCGTCAGCATCGTCGTGCTCTCGGTGTCTCGCTGTTGGTCGCCGTCGCCTCGCAGTTGCCGTCGCTAATCAGGAGAGGAGATTAACAGGCGTTGGTGGATCTCGATCGCACAATCGGCCTTCGGCTGCCTTTTTAAGCCGGCCCAGCCAGAATTGACTAGTATTCATATCCATTGCGTATCAATATCGTATCCGTATTGGATACGGTATCCGACACGGGTACGTCAGCTCTGCGATGTATCGGTGCTGCATAGGTATTGGCGAACTGACGAACGGGAGCGAACGAACGGGGAAGAAAGAATTAACCTGCGCCGCCGGCTGATTGTATATGCCATTTACTGCTAATGCCGTAACAAATTAAATTAATACGCCAAATACTTCAGCAACCGAACACTAGCCTACTGGTAAGCCCTTGCTCACGCACGCGGGAGGTCACGGGTTCGATTCCTCGTCCCGCTGATTTTTCCGACGTACTGACGTGCGGGTCCCATACATACTGGTCATCTACGCACGGGGGAGGGCATGGGTTCGACTCCCTCTCGGGCCATTTTTTTATTTCCCTTATTTCTTTGCACCAATGACACATAGGTCCCACCGATCAATAATCCATGATGAAGAGACGACAGGTCCCACCGCTAAATATTACATGACGAATATATGAGCATCACCGATTTGTAATCTTCTGTGACCCTACTACGTTCGTCATAGAAATTATCAAACCGTCATAGAAATTGGTAGCCAGGCGGCACCCAATGGCTGAGGCGATTTAGTGATGTTTTTCTCGATTAATGCGTGACGGTTATTCTATGTCTATCACGGATTTGTGAGAATCAGTGACGCTAGGTATAAAACGTCACACATTACGTATTTCCGTGACGTTTCTAACCACCGTCACGAGCGTTTTCGTCACAGTATCTCAGTTCTCTTGTAGTGCAGGCTGTCTTTCCTTTAAAACCCAGTCCGTTCATACCGACTCCCCTTTCACGCTTTTGTCTCCTCTGCGCCCAAAACATTTTGTCTTCCCGCGACACTGAGCTGAGAGCGCCGCTGACAGCAGATCCGAATCACCATAAATCCTGCGTCCATCTTGCCACCGTGCAGATTCCACCTTATTGCCGTTCCGTGCATCTGCCTCTCCGTCCTAGCTGGCTGGACCCCGATCAGGCATCCAATAGAAACCCTAGATCGGGTCCACCACCACTGAATGCCCACCTCTGTCTGGGAAGTGGATCCACTCGAAGAGGAGGAAGACGCAATAGTGTGGGCGACACTCAGCGAAGGAATCTCCTCAGCTGGTTCAATGGCGCCCTGGTCGAAATCCACCGCGACGGAGGCCCGGCTGTGCACAATAGTGAGGGCGGGAGTGCTGCCGCCAAGGGAGCTGATCGAATGGCGTCCCGCTGACGGAGAGGACGTCCCCACTCCCAATACCGGTAACTCATCGTCCACTCCGCCTTCTTCCACCGCGGCTTCTCTGTCCCGGTGCACCTCTTTTTGCGTGGACTCCTGTACTTCTACGGGTTGGAGTTACACAACCTCAACCCCAACGGAATGCTGCATGTGGCGTGCTTCATCACGCTCTGCGAATGCTTTCTCGGGATCGAGCCGCACTTCACGCTCTGGAGGCAGCTGTTCATCGTCAAGCCCCAGCCGAGCAAGAATAACCCGGCTGTTGTCGGGGGAGCTGGATTTTAGCTGAGGCCCGGGGCCGTCAAGTATTGCCTGAAGTTGCCATTCTAGACTTCCAACAAAGGATGGCACTCAGAGTGGTTTTACTGCAGCAATCCCGAGCCCTCACTTCCAAAGTTCGTGGGTCAGCCTCCCGAGATCAAGTCGAGTTGGACTGAGCTTCCGCAAGAATGGGAGCAGCCCGGGATCGAAGTTGAGCAGCCCGGGATCGAAGTTCTTATGGCTCATCTCTCCCAAGTGCTTCAGTCAGGAGTCACTGGGATCGGCATTGTGCAACCTTCATCAGGCGCCGAATCCAGCCCGCAAAGCTTAGGGTCCGTCCGATGTATGAGTACACCAACCATCAAGATGTGACCTGGGAGACAACCGACGAGCTCACGGAGGAGGAGGTCAAGCGCCAGGTCGGGAAGCTGATGGTCCAGGGAGCAGACCTGGACACCTCCAGGCACCCGGTGCCTTATAGCCTTGCCAACTCTCCGAATCAGGTGGCCAGTCAATCCTCTGACTTCGTCATTTGTAGTCTATGCTTCGAATGAGTCATACTTGGTCTGCATCTGTGCACCCCGACCTCACAGGATCTATTCGGGTTCAGCTCTTCCGCTCCTCTTCCAGAGAAAGAGATCTGGAACCAGCCCCAATATGCCGACATCCCCAGCAGTGGGCAGCCGCCGCAGGAAAGCGCCTGACTGTCATCCACTGGTGCTGGGTCGTCAAAGGGAGGGGTATCTGCGACGGAGGAGCCCAGCGCTCCTCCGCCGGTTGTAACAGCAGCTCCTGAGGAGGAAGCCTAGGAAGATGAAGATGATGTCTCCCTTCATGCACAGAGGAGAAGGAGGACAGCCACCGGCGCCGCCCCGGGGGGACAGGATGGGTCCTCCGCCCAGCCTACCCCTATGGCTCTAGCCGCCGTCGCCAAGGAGACTCCCCGGGCAGCTGAGGATGGAGTCCCCCCCGATCGGAGGGGTAAAAGGACAGCCGATGCCGCCTTCAGGGGGTAGAGCGGTTCTCCAACATCGCCGACTCCAATGGCCACCGCACCGAGGCGGCGGGCCCCGGGACCCAGGAAAGTGTCCCCGTTCCCCGATCCACCAGGTACGCCATCGAGTAAATATCTCCTGCCTGTTTTGTCTTCATAACGGAGAAAACTAACGAACATGGACGGTCTCTGTAGGTCAAGTAGAATGGGGGATATTCCAAGGGACTCGCCAAGTGCCCTGGGGTCCGGTCAAGGCGGGATCCAATCAAGACCAGATGCCAGGCCCTCGTCTCCTCCGAGACCTTCTTCTTCGCTGCTGCCTTCCCCTCAGCAAGGCGGTGTGCCACCGACTCCGCTGCCTGTTCCTCGGCCAGAAAAACTTGGCGCCGAAGCGCAGGCCCCTGCTGCGGTAGAATGGGCAGGGCCGAGCCAGGCGCAGACCACCCCACCTGACCGCCGGGGGAACTTGGTGCTGCCGGTGGAGGAGGTGGATATCGGGCGCATGCCACCTCCTCCGCCGAGCTTCCACCTGGCCCTCCAACCTCTACGGGTCCGGCAGACGGACCCCTCAAGGCCGAGCGTGGTCCTCCGGGAGATCGACGACGTCCAGGAGGTGGGAGAGTGGGAGGAGGTGATGAGCACCACCACCCAGCTCGGAGAGCAGCTTCCGATGCTACTGAAGACCGTCAGGGAAAAATCCTACCGTTAATGCAGGTACGTATTTTGCCGTTATTTCTCTTGCGCTGTGAATGCGCGGATAGCGCGCCCACTGGGGTGTAGCCCCCGAGCCTTCGGCTGACTGGAGTAGTCAGGCGAAGGTTCGTTGTTTGTTCTGTAGATTTCATTCTGGGGGCACGATAAGTGCACCCAGAGAGTGTAGCCCCCAAGCCTTCGGCTGACTAGAGTAGTCGAGACAAGATCGAGTTCCTTCAGGAGCAACTCCCTGCCTTCAACCGACTCGGCCAGCGCAAGGCCGAGTGGGATAACTTGAAGGGGACCCTCCAGGCGACATAGGAGCAAGTGCTCGTGCGAGAGGGCGAGATTGCATCCCTAAAGAGGGGCATTTGCCAGGAGGCTGCCCGGGCTCAAGGTGAGGAAACCGAGCTTCTTTGATCATTTCTGTTTTCTCCGTGCTGACCCGTCTCGTACAGCTGTTGAAGATGAGGCCTCCAAGCTCAAGGAGGAGCTTGAGGTGATGAAGGCCCGCGTCAGGCAACTTGCCTCCGCTGAAGACAGGGCCTCCAAGCTTCAGGAGGAGCTCGGAGCGGAGAAGGCTCGCATCGAACAGCTGGAGAAGGAGGCGAGCGTCATCGACGGTAGCCTGAGGAGGGCTTTGGAGGCCGTTGAGTCGGTGAACAAGAGAGCCGCAGACTCTGCCGCTGGTAAGTTCTTGACTCGGGTCTTGTTCAGTCGGGGCCCACTGAACGCCCTGCTAATTCCTTCGTTCTGTCTCCATAGCATTCCAAATACGCATCAAAAAGGTCAGCGAGACGGCTGAGTCCATAAAAACGGCGGGTCAGATAGCCTGTGACACTTTGTGGGAAGACAACCCAGTTCCGGACCACGTGGAGGTGATCGCGGAGTGCCTTCGATGGGTGCCAGATCAGGCGAGGTGGCTACAGAAGGAGGCCACACGATCAGGAGCTATGTTGTTGCTTGCGGTGGCTATGTCCCACCACCCGTTGCTTGATATCGAAGCAATCGGGGAAGGGTATGCTGCTGACGTTCCTGATGAAGAAGTCCCAGAGCTGATGAAGGCGGTCGAAGTCACGGCGAACTCCCTCATCGACCGTGCCGAGTTGTAGGAATAAATATTTGGAATGTGTATGTCAACTGCTCGAGAAGTCTGAGTGAATACTTGCTTATGCATGTTTTGTAGCGAACTTGATTTAAAGTCTGTTAACTTTCTTCCTTCGCACAAGATTCGTTCGTGTGTAGGCTAATCCGTTGTGTGTGCTCTTGCCGACCCGTCATAGCCCCCTTTGCGTAGAGATTAGCCGTGGGCTGTTTCCCGTGTAGCATAGGGTTGTGGCGTAAACCGGCGATCGAGAGCGAAGAATTAACGTCTAGTTGTATACACAGTACTAAAATAATTTGTTCGAATGAAAAAAGCCCGAGTGCAGTTGGGCGTACCCAGGGTGGTGGAGCCCCCGAGTGTCTGTTATGCACGGTCGTGAGCGTGCATGGCAGGCCAGTCGGGAACTCCGAGAATTGTTTCAAATGGAGCGAAAAAATATTTATTCATTTGTCTGTGATATCGAAAAATTTAAGCATAGAAACGACATAGCTGTTCAGTGTTCCAAGTGTTGGTGATGATGTTGCCATCGTTATCCTTCAGTCGGTAAGCCCCCGGGCGTAGTACTTCGGTGACCACGTACGGACTCTCCCATGGTGGTGAGAGCTTGTGCTTGTCTTTGTTGGTTGGACTCGGCGCAGGACCAAGTTGCCAACGTTAAACGAGCGGCCGCGTACGTGCTGGCTATGATAGCGTTGTAGGCCCTGCTGGTACTTTGCTGACCGAAAGAAAGCGACTTCGCGTGCTTCTTCGAGCTGGTCAATAGCATTTTGTCTTGCTTCCTCCGACTCGGCCTCGGTGTAAGCGCGGATGCGTGGAGACCCGTGGTCCAGGTCAGTCGGCAGCACGGCCTCGGCTCCATATACCATGAAGAAAGGTGTGTACCCGGTTGACTGGTTGGGTGTAGTTCGCAGGCTCCAAAGTACCGAGGGCAACTCGGCTGCCCATTTACCCGCGAATTTCTTCAGGCGCTGGAATATCCGAGGTTTGATGCCTTACATAATCAGACAATTGGACCGTTCAACCTGCCCGTTGGTGCATGGGTGTGCGACCGCAGCAAAGTTGAGGCCAATGTTGTAGTCATCACAGAATTGGAGGAAGGCACTGCCAGTGAACTGAGTGCCACTGTCTGTGATGATGCTATTAGGGACCCCGAACCGATAGACGATATCCCGAAAGAACTCGGCGGCCCGTTTTGCAGTGATTGTGGCCACTGCCTTGGCTTTAATCCACTTGGTAAACTTGTCGACGGTGACGAAGAGATGTGTGTAGCCCCCGGGAGCCTTCTTGAGGAGACCAACCATGTCCAGACCCCAAACAGCAAAAGGCCAGGTGATTGGGATAGGCTGGAGTGCCTGAGCCGGCAAGTGTGTTTGTCGTGCGAAGTACTGGCATCCCTCGCAAGTGCGCACAATGTGCTCAGCATCGGAGATGACAGTCGGCCAGTAGAAACCTTATCGGAAGGCTCTACCGACTAATGATCTCGGTGCCGCGTGATGCCCGCAAACTCCCGAGTGAATATCGTGCAGTAGTTGCTTCCCCTGTTTTTGAGGTATGCATCATTGGAGAATTCCGGATATGCTCTTCTTGTAGAAGTCACCGTTGAACCTTTTGGATGTGACCTGACTCGGGGCGCTCGACGACCAAGATAGTACTGGCCACCTGGGTGGTTGCTGCGATGTAGAGGAGTAGCGGTTCATTGGGCATCGGGGGAAGCAGTACCGGGGACGTGGTCAGGAGCTTCTTTAAACCATCGAGGGCGTCTTGAGCATCAGATGTCCATGTGAAGTTATCTGACCTCTTCAGGAGCTTGTAGAGGGGCAGGGCCTTCTCGCCGAGTCGGGAGATGAATCGGCTGAGAGCCGCCATGCACCCGGTTAGCCGTTGGACATCCTTGAGGCTTTTTAGTGGCCCCATCTTGACAATGGCGTCGATCTTCTCTAGGTTGACCTCGATTCCCCGTTCGAAAACAATGAAACCGAGTAGCTTTCCTGAAGGCACTCCGGACACGTACTTTTCTGGGTTGAGCTTCATGCTGAATCGCCTAAGGTTGGAGAATGTTTCGCCCAAGTCGGTTAGGAGATCTTCTTTTTTCTCGGACTTGATCACCACATCGTCGATGTAGACCTGCATGTTGCTGTAAATCTACTCCTGGAGGCAACGCTGCATCACCGTTGATACGTGGCGCCGGCATTCTTGAGGCTGAAAGGCATGGAGATGTAGCAGAAGGCCCCGAATGGAGTGATGAACGATGTCTTGATCTCGTCATCTTCCTTCATCTTGATTTGATGGTAGCCCGAGTAGGCATCGAGAAAACATAGAATTTCGCAGCCGGCCGTGGAGTCTATCACCTGGTCGATGTGAGGTAATGTGAAAGGATCTTTGGGACATGCTTTGTTGAGACTCATGTAATCAACGCACATTCTCCATTTTCTATTCTTTTTGCGACCAAGAACTGGGTTCACTAACAAGTGGGGTGGTACACTTCCTTAATAAAGTCAGCTGCTAGAAAGCCCTAAACAGATGTGCTAAAAAGATGGCTTTGTAATAGGTAACTAGCACAGATAACAGATAAGCGATACAGCAACTGTGACATAGCTAGGCTAACACAGACAAGGAGAAAGGATTGCAGCTAGATTGAGAATAACAGTAAATCAAACTACCATGCAAATCACATAGGCAAGTAAGTACTGAAAATAAAGTATTCAGGGAGACAGGGGACTTTTAACCGAAGTTCTCACTCTTTTCAGAGATGGTACGTCTCCATTGGAGAGGCTACTCCGAAGAGATCGCCAGTACTAAATCGTGTTTGTTCTCCGAGTACCTGAGCTTTCAGGTCTCTTTCTCTTTCTTGTGGAAGTCCTTTCGCCTTGCAGCAGGTAGACTCCAAATCACCTTCACAGACTACTACACCAGCCCACACAAGCTTGGGTGGTTGCAGCAACTCCTACGCCTGTCTAGGAGTAGACACTCCAAGAAAGAATCTGCAACAAAGACTCTTGGAGGAACCAGTGCTCTCTGTGCTCAAAGCTCTATCTCTCACTTGAACTAAGACTTGGAAGGTTTGCTTTTGTTCAGGAGAAAGAGGTTTGCAACGGTGGAAATGGATTGCAGAAGTTTGGCAAAGCTTGAGGTCTGAGACCTCCCCTGGTCCTCTATATATAGAGTCCATAGGCACCTGACCGTTACTCTCATGCCACGTAGGATTAAGTGGGTCACCGGTGACACAGCTAATCACAACACACAATGGTAACCGACTCAAGCAGACCGACACCTGTGTCACCAGCGGCTGACACAGGTGAAATCCTAACTGACGTAGCCTCACTACTCAGCCCGGTCCTGGCACATTACATGCCCTCAGCGCACTAAGTCTTAAGCCTAATAAGGAGAGAACCTCCAAGAATCTTCTGACTCGGTAGACAGACTATTGCAGTGCAGTTAACTTAGCATTTACAAGCTCTTTCCTAGCACAGAGATGTACCTGAGTCATAGAGCGGTAGTTCACCTGTGAGACAGCTGTGCCACATAGGTAACTTTGGCTCTGGGTTTTAGGAAGCTAGCACAACAATGTGCTAGCACAATCCAGTTTCACACTTGTGCAAATCTATTGTTACAGGGCCACTGACCTCAAGGCATCAGTGCCACTGTCCAACACTCTGAGCATTTGAGCAAAAGGACCTCCAGTAATCATTGCTACTTCATTTCACTTGATAGTACGGGTGTTTCCTAAGGACTCAAGAAAAACTAGCAAACCTAGGCTTCAGCTTCCACCAACTGTAGTCACGGCCCTTGATGCATCAAGCCACCATCACCTTGCTTGCAACTCCTTGCATAGCACCGGCTTCTTCATAGCTGTGGCATAGCTGCCTAGCGCAGCCATCTCCTTGTCCTGAAAACCACCTTTGTACTTTTGGGTGGTCATTCTTTCCTGGATGAATCTTCTTCCTGGAACCTACTTATCCTGCTTACACTCATTGTAAACATTAGATTCCAGTTTAGGTTGCCATTAACCATCAAAACCATCTTAGGGGCCTAGATGTTCTTTGAATCTTCCCCTTTTTGGTGGTTAGTGGCAACCCATTCACAGGTATCAATTAAAGATATGAATGAGTAGTACTTGAGCAGGTTGTCAGAATATACTCCCCTCTGAAGCTGTGCATCAATTATTTGCTTTTGGAATGCAAACGCACAGATCTGAATTAAAACTTGAGTAGTATATTCTCACAACTTGCATTTCATCAGTTCAAAGCAATAAATGTATCAGAGCATAATAGACTGAACTGAGTTGATAATGATGCAGCTTTAGTGTTTCTTTTAAAGCATGCTCTGAGAATTTATTTGATATATATGTTATGATCAGAGCAAATCAATTTATATGTGTTATGATCAGAGCTAAAAGATCAGAGCAAAAGGAATATTCTCCACACATATGAACATGAAGCAAACTACATCATTTTAGAAGAGATAATGTGTTCAAGACATAAGAAATCAAATTAAAAGCAAGTCTTGATACACAGCAAAACTCTCCACTCCCCCCTATATCTTTCCCTTATAAAAAATTTTCTCCTTCTGAACCTCTAAAGATTTTCTCCTTCTGAACCTCTCCCCTTACATCTCTCCCCCTAAATATCTCTCCCCCTTTGCCACTAAGACACCAGAAAGGGGTAAGGGAACAGATGCTTCAGGTGGACTTGGATCTCAAAAGCAGAAGAATCTCTGAGAGTTGAGCCTGCATTTGATCAACCTTGGAGTGCAGACTGCTTACATCTTCTCTGAGCTGGAGATTCTCTCTGCGCAGAGCAGCAAACTGAGTTGGCATGATCTTGTTCTGGTATGCTCTGGCAGCTACTTGAGTCATCAGAGAGGAAGAGAGAGAGCCATCATCGGCTACCTGTGTCACAGATACCAGCTCAGCTGGTTCAGTTGCAGGAATATCAGCTGTGACACCGGTGGGGACTTGGCGGTGAGAGCTGGAGGCTTGTGGTGGCATCTGAGTTGCTGGTGGAGCAGCTGTGGCACTGGGGCTTGGCACAACTGTATCTGAAAGATCTCCAAAGAAAGCAGGAACAACAACTTCATCTGGATCATCATCAGCCTGAGGTTTGAGCTGAGTCTTGGATGTCTTGACAGAGATATCAAAATCTGACTCAAGTAGACCTGTCCTCTGAAGAATCATGAACATAATATATGAGCCATACCTCAACTTTGCTTTCTTATCCTTCTACACTACATCTATTTCATGAAAAATGAATCTGGCAATGTCAAAATGTTGATTCTTTGCTATGTGGACTAGCACTTGCCAGACAGGAGAATAGACTGCATCTGTGTTTCCTCCTTTAGGTTGAAGGGTGACATTGATGATCTTCACCAGATGCTTTGCAGTGACTGTAATGCCCTTGAAGTATACATGATATGTTGGGGCATTTGCAAGGAAAGAGAAGTTCCTTGGATAGAATTTCCTTCTTACTTCATTTGGAACTGGCTCCAATTTGAATAAATTTGGCATATGGGGCTCCACAGGTGCTCTAAATTGACTGTTGAATTCTGGAGCTGTAATTGAAAGGAGCTGGCCTCTGTTCGCGTGAAAATTGGATCCGCGGAACACCTAGGTAAATGACTACTTTTCAAGCAAAGCAACAAAGGATAACTATCGCACTTTCGTGGCGACGGACGACTGCTTTCCAGGCAAAACAGCAAAGATCTTCTCACTTTCGTGGAGAAGAACCGATCGTTTTTCAATGCAAAACGTAAAGATCTAAACTAGAACAAAAAGGTAAAAGGCAAATGAATAGATTGATTTGTGTCAATTGTTGGATATATCAATCGGCCGTCACCCTTTACATATTTATAGGGCGGCTGGTCTTTTCGTAGGAGATCAGGACTCCTGATCCTAACTGAATACAGATATATAACTTTCCTTTCTCTTTAAGTAATTTTACCACCATGATCAGGACTCCTCCTCGTGTACGAGATATCTTTCCATATAAACCGAGTACCTTTCCGAATCCAAGATTAACCTTCCTTTCGCGATTACCCGCAGTTCCTTGTCCTCCAAGTCGAAGTCTCTAGCGTTGGATAAGTCTTGGAAGTAGACGATTCGTCGTATTAACCCATCCGCGGATCAACTCGGTAGCGCCGTGACTTGGTTCTGCTAAGAAGGACTCGGCTCCAGCCACTCGGAATCCGGCGTGAACCTTCGCGGGGACTCGGGTACTCGGGAACACCAGTACTCAGGGTCGCTAGTACTCGGGAACACCAGTACTCGGTACTCGGGCGCGCTAGTGCTCGGGAACACCAGTACTCAGGAACGAGTACTCGGTATTCGGGCGCGCTGGTACTCGGGGACGTGAGCACTCGGCATCACGGGTACTCGGGCTATGAGTACTTGGGCCCGCCAATGCTTGGTGCCCGGAGGTACTGCTCGTTACTTGATGGCGTAAACCACCCGGTGCTGAAATAGTCAAGCCTGCATTAAGAGTTTAACACTAAATCCATAGCTTGTTAGTCCATTATCTTAACCTCCAACAGCAATACTAATTTGGCCAACTGAATAAATCTTAAGGCCAAATCACGACTCGGACGAGTCGGCACCGCTGGAACTCGGCTGTGCTACTTAGAACCCGTCTCGGACCTACTCGGGACCGCGAAGGCTCGGGGACGCGAGTACTTGGAAACACTGCGAGTTTCCCGACATATCGGCCGACTCGGGAATGCTGCGAGCTACACGACATATCACCGACTCACTCAAGAATACCGAGCTATTGTTACGTCGGACTACTCAAGAGTGCCACAAGCTACTCGGCGCGCTGGACAGCGGCAGCGCTGCGAGCAACTCGGCACATTAGACAACTCGGGGACACTGCGAGCTACTCGGCACGATGCACGACTTGGCGCTGCGAGTAACTCGGTATGTTTGAACACCACGAGGAACCCAGAAACGTTGCGAGCAGCTCGACATGTGGAACACTGTGGGCTACCCGGCGTGATGCACAACTTGATAGTGCTGCAAGCTATTCGGCACGCCGGGCAACTCGGGAATGCTGCCAAATTTGGTCATCAACAGCCTCTTGTTCTCCGGATCATGATATCTTGATTTTCCTGTTCTACCCACTCTGTGGCATAGAATTCTCTGCTCACTTCTGGATCATATCCTTGTTGAAGATTGGTCAGAAACTTAAGGCCTGCTGCTTGAATTAAGGAGGGAAGAGCACGCAGCCGAGAGTCTAAAAGGGCATCCCAATCTATGGCTTTGCAATCAACAAATCCTTTAGCTGATATGATCTCATGATAGACCCCCTTCTGTTTGTCATTGTGGAATCTGGGGTCTGAGCATGCTGACTCAATATATTCCTTGTCAGCTGAAAAGTAGGAGCAGGTTGATCTCATCTTGATGTAAGCACTTGAGCTTAGAGATGCAACCTTGCTCTTGGACCTCTTAGGGTCATACTTGGGTAGCTTTTCTAAATATTTCTAGGCAGAAAATCCATCTGTCCTTGTTTTGTTCTCAGAGCAGAGGAGAATACATAGCTATATTTTATTTACAAATCCTCCTCATTATCTGAATTTTTAGGAGAGCTATCTTCTTGCTCTGCTGCTGCCTCTTGTTCAGATTCTGCTGCAGCCTCTTGTTCTGACTCTGAGCTGAAAGAAGATTCTTCAGCAACATATTCTTTGTCAGAGTCTGATTGAGGTTCCCTTGCTCTTGGAGGGGTCACTGAAACACCCCTGCCATCATCTGATATGCTTTCAGAGCTTTCTTCTGCTACAGCTGGGTCACTGGCCTGTGCCACAGGTGAGGGCTGTGTTGAATGAGCAACAAGTGAAGTGACCTCTGTGTCAACTGGCTGTGACACAGATGGCAAAGGCAGATGCATAGCATGCACTGGGGCAATTGCTGCCTGAGACACAGCTGGTTGGGACGGCTGTGGAGATGATGCTTGAATAGCTTCTGAAGGTTTATCTGTCCTAGCCTTGGGTGATGAAGAGGGCTCAAGGGCCTTTTGTGTAGCCTGTTCCTCTGTTTCAGAAACCAGGAACTGTGAAGGGGATATAGGTCTATGCACATCCAGCAACGAAAGAGTTTCAGTACTGATGGAACTAGAACTTTTCTTCCTTTTCCTCTGATAGGTGTGCAGACTTGATTTAGCTGTGTCAGCCACCTGTGCCACAGGTGGTGACATCTCCTTCTTTAGCTCCTTCAGAGCCTCCTACTATTGAACCAGCTGTTCTTTCATTGTTGGTTTGGAGCTCTGTGAGGTTTCAGATATGATTGCAAGTTCTGATTCTGACTACTTTTTAGCTTGAGGCTCATCAGAGATCACCACTGTTGCAGATCTCCTTCGTGTGATGCGACGATTTTGCATGGCTTCTTTAGATTCTTTCCTAAGCTCAGGAGACAACAATTGTCGCTTGATTCTTAGTTATTCCTTCAGAGCATTCTTAGCAGGTCCTGAGGGAACATTCTTCATTGTAGCAATCAGATCAGACATTTCTTGAAGAAGATGGTGATCCCTTGCTCCAATATTGCGAACCTCAATAAACTTTGATCCTGAAGCTGGTTGAACTCTCTGAGAGTTGTAAGAAAATTGCTTCTACTTCTCAAGGATCAGCTGTCTCAAAACATTCTTGGCAGTTGCTGAGGTGGCTGCCTGCATTTGAAAATGCAAATCTACAATTTCACTCAAAATGACCTTATCTTCATCTGTTGGCTCTGAAATAGTATAAGATATAGGCCTAGAGTTAACTGACAGCTGAAGATTCTTGGTAGAGAACAGTTCAAGAAGCTGCTTCTTTACTGATGGATTTGTTTCTACACGAATCTGTTCTGAGAGATTATCCATTTCCTCTAAAATGACCTTGTCATTTTCAATAATGGCTTCTTGGACAGAGGGATCAACTTCCTCAGCCTGAGCCTCTTGAATAGATAGAGTGCCCCTTGGTAGCACTAGTCTTAACCTTTCTTACTGCTTGTCTAGGCTTCTTTGCAACTGACTTGCTCAATGCCGACTGACCAGCATCAGATGAGGATCTTGTCCTCTTGGATGAAGCTGGTTGGGCTGAACTGGATTGACCAGCTTTAGATGCTGCAGCAGCTTTCTTCTCAGCAGCTTTTCTCTGCCTGTATGCTTTCTGCTGAGCTCTTCTTCTCTGAAGAGCTTCTTCTCTCAGCCTCAGCCTCTCTCTTTCTTGATCAGAGTCAGAGATAACCAACTCTTTGCTTGACTCTTCTAGATCAGACCATTTGAGACCACTGTCCTCTCTTTCTGAACCTGAAGACATCTGTAGAAACGAGAAGGATGAGAAAGAATAAGGAAAGAGGTGCTCCCAAAGGTCTCTGCCTGTTGAATAGGCACACCTGTGTGACAGGTGAAACCATAGCAGTAACACAGCTATGCACGGAGGCGGAAGGCAGATTCATGAAAACTAGGGTTTAACAAGATTTTACCCCTAGGTTTCAAGCTAGATGAGAACAGAAAGCTAAACAAAGCCTAAACCAACCTTAATTGGGGACAATGCGCTACTGGATTGAGATTTAGAGCGATTGCATTGATGAGAAGCTAGGGCAAGCTCAGGAAAGGGTTGATTGATGCTTACTTTGATCAAAAACTTCACAAGGCGCGGATGAAACAATGTTGGAGCGCCTCAGAAAGCTTCTCTGATGAGTTGAGAACTTCTGGTAGGACAGAAACCGTGAATTCGATGAAAGCTCGAGAATTTAGCGCTTGGCAGAAGCTTGGGTTTTCTGTGGTTGAGCAGGTTTTCATGGAAAACGCGAGTTCCTTTATATAGGCCGAAGGGTTATAAAGTGGCTATGTCACAGCTGACTAGAAGACCTGTGACACGGATGAGTTAAAAGATACCCTGAGACCTAAGGAATTCAAAAGTGTTCACCTGAGACACAGATGGATGACTCAGGTGACATTTGGAACGCCAGAATAGAGAGAGTTTGATAAGAAAGAAAGCACAAGAGCACTATTAGAGGGTCCTTATGAAATCTTCCCACTGTCAGTTTGCCAGAAAATCAAACAAGCAAAGCTAAAACTGACAAGAGTTGATTTAGAAAACCCAGATAAGATTGAAAACATGCACACACAAAATGTGCATAACTAGCTCATCAAAAAACTCTCAACTCAATGCATACCTGTGACACAGGTAGGTGACACCGATGAAAAACATGGATAGCATAAACAGTATGAACACATGAGCTAGACACCAAGCAAACCTTTTATAGCAAGTTTGAGACATCAATTATATTCAATTCACTCCTCAGAGCACATAACCTAGTCTCATCTAAAGGCTTGGTGAAAATACCAGCTAATTATCTTTCTGTCCTTACATGGCATAGCTGTATATCTCATTTCTCCACATGATCTCTAAGGAAGTGATGTCTCACTTCTATGTGTTTGGATCTTTGGTGGTGAACTGGGTTATTGGCTAACTTGATTGCACTTTCATTATCGCAGAAGGGGGGTACTTGATTAAAAGATATGTTGAAATCTTTCAAGGTCTGCCTCATCCATAATAATTGAGCACAACAACTACCAGCAGCTATATACTCAGCTTCTGCAGTGGAAAGGGCTACTGAGTTTTGTTTCTTAGATGACCAGGACACTAAGGAGTGCCCTAGGAATTGACAAGTACCTGAGGTGCTTTTTGGTCAACCTTACACCCTGCATAGTCACTATCAGAATAGCCAACTAGCTCAAAGTTTGCACATTTTGGGTACCACAAACCAAACCCTGAAGTTTGAATTAAATATCTCAGAATCCTACGTACTGCCACTCTATGACAGTCCTTAGGGTTAGCTTGGAATCTAGCACACATACATACACTCAGCATATGTCTGGCCTAGATGCACATAGATATAACAAGGAACCTATCATGGATCGGAATTCTTTCTTATCAGCAGAATTACCTTCAATGTTTAAGTCCAGATGACCATTAGTTTGCATGGGAGTATGAATAGGCTTTGCGTCCTTCATGCCAAACTTGGTGATGATGTCCTTGGTGAACTTTTCTTGTGAGATGAATGTTCCTTCCTTGAGTTGCTTGATTTGAAGTCCTAGGAAGTACTTGAGTTCTCCATCCAAAGACATCTCAAACCTCTTGGTCATCATCTTACTAAACTCATCACTCATTGAACGGTTCGTACTGCCAAATATTATATCATCGGTATAAATTTGGCACACAAATAGGTCATTTCTATTTTTCTTAGTGAATAGAGTTGTGTCAACTAAGCCCATTTTAAATCCATTCTTGATCAGAAATTCTTTCAATGTGTCATACCATGCTCTAGGTGCTTGTTTTAGACCATAAAGTGCTTTGTGCAATTTGTAAACGTGATGTGGTTTCTTAGCATCTTCAAAACCAGGTGGCTGCTCAACATATACAAGTTTAGAAAGTTTACCATTAAGGAAGGCTGACTTCACATCTATTTGGTAAAGCTTGATGTTATGATGAACAGGATATGCAAGTAGAATCCTGATGGCTTCAAGTCTTGCTACTGGAGCAAATGTTTCACCAAAGTCCAGACCTTCAACTTGAGTGAAGCCTTGAGCAATAAGTCTGGCTTTGTTCCTTACCACCAGTCCACTTGTGTCTTGTTTGTTCCTGAAGACCCACTTAGTTCCAATGACATTGTGGTCATGGGGTCTTTCCACCAGGGACCAGACTTGATTCCTCTCAAACTGGTTCAGCTCTTAATGCATAGCATTTATCCAATCAGCATCCTTGAGAGCTTCATTTATATTCCTGGGTTCAACACTGGAGACAAAAGAGTAATGTTCACAGAAATTTACAATGCGAGAACGAGTAGTCACTCTATTAATGGCAATAATGATTTGGTCAACAGGATGATCCTTCTGCAGCTTGCTGATCACAAGGGGTTCGGTGTCAACCACCTGTGTCACAGCTGTTGGTATTGCCTGTGACACAGCTGGTTCTTCCTACGACACAGCTGGCTGAGACAGGTCCTCTGCATCCAGTTGATCATTAGCTGGGTTGTACTCAAGCTCGATGTCTTGCTCTCCAGTGTCTTCAACCAGTGATGGAGCTGGTGGTTCATGATCACTAGGTGAGGCAAATTCCTCTTTGACAGTAGGTCTGATCTCACCATTGGATTCTTGAAAATATCTTTGTTCCCTACATCATTAGCAACTTGCTCTCCTTGGGAGCCATAAGATTCATCAAAGTCCACATCTATAGATTCTTCAACAACCTTTGTGGAGGTGTTAAAAACTTTATAGGCATGGGAGTTAGTGGAATAACCAAGAAAAATACCAACATCAGATTTAGATTCAAACTTAGAGAGGCGTTTGCCTTCTCTAAGTATGTAGCACTTACAACCAAATACCCTGAAGTATGAGACAGTTGGCTTGGAGTTGATAAGCAGCTCATATGGAGTCTTCTTGAGTAGTGGATATAGATAAAGTCATCTCTATCAAAGTTCTGTTCTTCCTTTCCACCACACCATTCTGCTGTGGGGCATATGGATTTGAGAATTCATGCTTGATTCCATGCTTGTCCAGAAATGCCTCCACCTTGGAATTCTTGAATTCACTCCCATTGTCGCTCCTGACCTTGACCAGATTTATCTTCCACTCATTTTGCACTCTGACTATGAGGTGCTTGAATTTCTTGTAAACCTGTGTCTTCTCCTTCAAAAAGAACACCCAAGTATAGCGAGAAAAATCATCTACAATGACAAAGCCATACTTGTTACCTCCCAAGCTCTTATATGTAGTAGGACCGAATAGGTCAATGTGTATGAGCCCAAAAGGAGTGGTGGTGGTCATGATGTTCTTGGGACGATGGGCAACTCCAACTTGTTTGCCGGCTTGACATGAGCTGCAGGGCTTGTCCCTCTCAAACTTTACCTTTTTCAGCCCTATGACATAGTCATGTTTGCTCAGCTTGTTGAGAAGCTTCATCCCTGCATGTCCTAGTCACCTGTGCCACAGCCACCCAACACCGGTCTTGGCCATGAGGCACCATGGAGCTGCTGCAGGCTGTTCATTGAAATTGACAATGTACAATTTTCCAGACCTGTATCCTTTGAACATTTGTGAATCATCAGATAGTTTAGAGGCTATAACCTCATCAGGATAGAACGTGACTTTCATACCTGTGTCACACAGCTGTGACACAGACATTAGACTATAGCATATCTGATCCACAAGCATAACATTTAATAAGGAGCGATGTTCAGATATGGCAACTTTACCAATGCTATTTACCTTTCCCTTGGAGTTATCTCCATAGACCACATATTTGCTTGGCAGATTCTCATTGGTGATCTCTACAAACTCCTCCCTGCCTCCAGTCGTATGTTGTGTACATCCACTGTCCACAACCCAATCAGTTCCACTGGAGACAGTGTCCTGCAAAGTCAGTTATGAAACTTAGAGACAGCAGTAATGGGGTTAGCAAGTTTGTTTCTAGAATTCACAGCCTTAGCAATGGATGATATAACATGAATCCTCTTTGGCTGACTATCACCTGCAACCTTAGGCATAAGAGTTAGTGAACGGTGCAAGCCATCTGTGACACTTGTATTCCCACGGCTGTGTGAGGTACCGGTAACACAGGTAACAATAGCCTTAGGTACCCAGATAGTAGGTGACCATTTTTTCAGATGCTTGCGACCCACATACTTGGCCACTATCTTGCTTTTCCTGTCCTTTTGCAGAACATAGGATGGGTTAGATGGAATGTTCACCACATTCCTGTTGTTCTGCTTGTGACCAACATGGTTGTTGTCATTTGTACCTGCCTGTCTCACAAACTTAGCTACAAGATTGGAGTTAGTGACAGCAGGCAGTTTATTTTTATTCACAGCAGGATTATAACCCAGGCCCTTCCGGCCATCATTCTTCCTGAGCATTTCAGCTCTAATCATCTGATAGTTTTGCATGCCAATGTTGGCAATGCAAAGACCTTTCCTCATTAGACTCTCCACAGAGTTAGTTGGAATAGAGGTTGAAGCCTCATTCGAGTTATCAGTTGCAACACCTGTGGATTTTAGAACATTTATGCGAGTAGCACAATTTAAGCAAGTTTCAACAATCGTAGGAGCAGGCATGGATATAATATCAGAAGCAACAGGAGAGTTAGTATCATCAATGCATTTGGCATGCTTTGCCTTTAGCTCCTCATGCTCCTTGAGAAGAAGCTCATGAGCTTGCTTGAGGTTGTCATGAGCAATCTCCAGGTTCTCCTGATCCAGCCTGAGATTTTCCCTGTCATCCATAACCTCATCACAGGTTTCTCTGAGCTCTCTGAGTTTATCCCTTAGAGATATGTTCTCCTTCCTCTCCTTGCCATAAGCTTTATCTGTTCTTTCCAAGATACCCATTAGTTCAGCATAATCAGGAAAGTCGTCCTCAGTAAGTACCTTAGACTCTTTGGCCATGAGGCAAAGAGGTGCAGAGGTGGATGACAACCGATCAGCCTTGGTATTGATGTTGGAGCTGTGTGACTTGGCCGTGTCACAGCTGGGTACATTAGTTATGCTGATGGCAATCCCAGCAACTTCTCCTTCTTCTTCAGATTCTTCTTCTGAGCCTGAATCATCTGAAATCCAAGCCTGTCCAACATATGCTCTTGCAGTGGCTTTATTCTTGGCATAAGTTGGATGCTTGCTGTTGAAAGCCTTCTTCCTCCCATGAAAGTTTTTCTTCTTCTTATGTTGGCCGTTGTCCTTCTTCTTAGCTGGACAATCAGTAGCAAAATGTCCTTCTTTGCCACACTCGAAGCACTTGTTGTCCTTGACCAGCTTCTTCCCCTTGAATCTTTCACTTGAGCCAAGCTGCTTCTTCTTCCTATAAAATCTTCTGAAGTTTCTTGTAAGTAGATTTAGCTCAGTTTCTTCACCACTGGTCATCTCTCCATCTAAATCATCACTGCCTTCACTTTCAGGTAGAGAAGCCGAGGCAGTGGTCTTTAGTGCAATATTCTTCTTGATTGCAGAGGGTAGACTGTGCTTGCTTTCCTGCTTCAGTTCCATTTCATGTGTTAGAATCCTTCCTAACACCTCAGTGGGCTTCATCTGATCGAAGCCATCTTTCTCTTTCAGTATCAGAACTAGATTCCTGTAAGACTTTGGCAGCACTGATAAGAACTTCTTAACAACATCTTCATCATCAGCTCTATTTGATCCAAGAGCTCTTAGTTGATTTGTGATGATGGTGAGTCTTGAGAACAGGGAATTTATGTCTTCACCGTGTTCATACTCAAATCTTTCCAACTTTGACTCTAGCAGGCTTCTTTTGGACTTTTTTAGAATGTTGCTGCCCTCATATATCTGCTCCAAAGTATCCCATATCTCCTTGGCAGAATCCATGGTGCTGACTCTGTTAAAGTCATGCTCTTGAAGTCCCATGAATATGGCAGTGGCAGCTCTTGCACTATTCTGAATGTTCCTCTCATCGTTTATGCTTGGTATGATGGTGTCTTCCAGCCTGTAACCTGCATTCACAACCTCCCAAACATCTGGGTCTATTGCGATAAGATGCATCTGCATCTTTCTTTTCCAGAATACATAGTTAGATCCATCAAACATAGGGATTTTACCCTCATAGCCCGACATCCTATCAACTCTGGCTGTTAGGCCAATTCAAAAAGCAACTAGCTCTGATACCAATTGAAAGGATCGTAGGTGCCAACTAGAGGGGGGGTGAATAGGAGGCTAAACAAATTTTAAACAATTTCTTCTCTTTATCAAGATTAAGGCTTAACAGATCAATAGGTTGAGCTAGCTGTGTGACAGGTCAGCTACACAGGCAGTATATGATATGTAAATTAACAAGCAGCTATCACACAGGTGGCTAACACAGGTAAACAGAAAGCCCTAAACAGATGTGCTAGAAAGATGGCTGTGTAACAGGTAACTAGCACAGATAACAGATAAGCGATACAGCAACTGTGACATAGCTAGGCTAACACAGACAAGGAGAAAGGATTGCAGCTAGATTGAGAATAACAGTAAATCACACTAGCATGCAAATCACATAGGCAAGTAAATACTGAAAGTAAAGTACTCAGGGAGACAGGGGATTTTTCACCGAAGTTCCCACTCTTTTCAGAGATGGTACGTCTCCGTTGGAGAGGCTACTCCGAAGAGATCGCCAGCACTAAATCGTGTTTGTTCTCTGAGTACCTGAGCTTTCAGGTCTCTTTCTCTTTCTTGTGGAAGTCCTTTCGCCTTGCAGCAGGTAGACTCCAAATCACCTTCACAGACTACTGCACCAGCCCACACAAGCTTGGGTGGTTGCAGCAACTCCTACGCCTGTCTAGGAGTAGACACTCCAAGAAAGAATCTGCAACAAAGACTCTTGTAGGAACCAGTGCTCTCTGTGCTCAAAGCTCTATCTCTCACTTGAACTAAGACTTGGAAGGTTTGCTTCTGTTCAGGAGAAAGAGGTTTGCAACGGTGGAAATGGATTGCAGAAGTTTGGCAAAGCTTGAGGTCTGAGACCTCCCCTGTCCTCTATATATAGAGTCCATAGGCACCTGACCGTTACTCTCATGCCACGCAGAATTAAGTGGATCACCGGTGACACAGCTAATCACAACGCACAATGGTAACCGGCTAAAGCAGACCGACACCTGTGTCACCAGCGGCTGACACAGGTGAAATCCTAACTGACGTAGCCTCACTACTCAGCCCGGTCCTGGCACATTACATGCCCTCAGCGCACTAACTCTTAAGCCTAATAAGGAGAGAACCTCCAACAATCTTCTGACTCGGCAGACAGACTATCGCAGTGCAGTTCCCTTAGCATTTACAAGCTCTCCCCAGGCAGAGAGATGTACCTGAGTCATAGAGCGGTAGTTCACCTGTGAGACAGCTGTGCCACATAGGTAACTTTGGCTCTGGGGTTTTAGGAAGCTAGCACAACAGTGTGCTAGCACAATCCAGTTTCACACTTGTGCAAAACTGTTGTTACAGGGCCACTGACCTCAAGGCATCAGTGTCACTGTCCAGCACTCTGAGCATTTGAGCAAAAGGACCTCCAGTAACCATTGCTACTTCATCTCACTTGATAGCACGGGTGTTTCCTAAGGACTCAAGAAAAACTAGCAAACCTAGGCTTCAGCTTCCACCAACTGTAGTCACGGCCCTTGACGCATCAAGCCACCATCACCTTGCTTGCAACTCCTTGCACAGCACCGGCTTCTTCACAGCCGTGGCACAGCTGCCTAGCGCAGCCATCTCCTTGTCCTGGAAACCACCTTTGTACTTTTGGGTGGTCATCCTTTCCTGGATGAGTCTTCTTTCTGGTACCTACTTATCCTACTTACACTCATTGTAAACATTAGATTCTAGTTTATGTTGCCATTAACCATCAAAACCAACTTAGGGGCCTAGATGCTCTTTCAGCATGACCTCCGAGCGAGGGACTTTCATGTCGTCCAGAGTCTTGACGTAAAGGATGTTCAAACCACTCCCTCCGTCCATGAGGACCTTGGTGAGTCGGATGCCACGTACAATTGGGTCTACCACCAAGGGGAACCTTCCAGGATGAGGTATGTAATCGGGATGATCCAAGCGGCCGAATGAGATTATGGACTCGGACCATCGCAGGTATTGGGGTACTGCTAGCTCGACCGCATTGACTTCGCGGTCCGTGAGCTTCTGGCGACGCTTGGATTCGTAGCCGTTTGGGCCGCCAAAGATCATAAGGCATGCAGTCTCCTTCAAAAATTCGTCGCCCTCGTCCGGGGGAGGATCCTTCTTGTTCCGGCTGGGGGCGAATGGCTTGTTCAAATTCGTTAAGAGATTGCAATCACGTGTGAGATGGTTGGACTTTGGCCCATGGAAGTGACACGGCTGTCTCATCATCTCCTCAAAAGTGGCGTTGCCACACTGAGGTCGGCGCTGTGAAGCGTGCTCGGCAGCCGCAATGAGGTCTCCACTCTTGCGCTTCTGATGTTTTTTCTTGGGCGACCTGAGGCGATCTCTTGGTTCGGGAGACTCGGGAACCTTGCCCTTCCCCTTGTCATCTTTGGTCGCACTGCGAACAGCTTCTTCACCAGCCGCGAAGTTATTTGCAATATCGAAGAGCTCGCGCGTAGTCTGGGGATTCTTACGTGCGATTTTGTGGATGAGATCGGTGCTCCAAACGCCCTTGGAGAAGGCGGTGATGATGTCACCCTCTCGGACTTCTGGCAGAGAGTTCTTCTTTTTGGAGAAGCGCTGGTGTACTCTCTGAGGGTTTCACCTGCCTCTTGAGTACAACTGTGGAGATTTCACGCATTTCGGGGCCTGTTGTAGGTGCCCTAGAAGTTGTTCACGAAGAGAGTCTCAAGGTTAGTCCATGATTGGATACAACCCGGAGGTAGGCTGGTAAGCCAAGCTCGAGCCGAGTCGGCTAAAAATAGGGGCAGGTAACGGATTGCAACATAGTCGTTGCCTCCGTTGGTCCTGCACGCCGTGTGGTAATCGGCTAGCTAGATATCTGGCCGAGTCTCGCCCGTGTACTTATCGATGCTGGTGTGACTCGAAATCGTGACGGGAAGACGACGTCGCGGATGCGAGAACCAAACGCCTTGGGGCCTACGTAGGCCATGCCGGAAGGAGTTGGCACGCCAGGTAGGGGCTGTACGCCAACTGTCGATGTTTAGATCTGACAGTATTGAATATAGGGCAGCGTGAGCATAGCAGATCTAGATGGGTGCACACGGGAAACAAAGATTAAGCAGGTTCAGGCCCTCAAGAAGAGGTAATACCCTACGTCCTGTGTTTGATGGTTGGTATTGCTTGTATCCCGAGTGTCGCAAGATCCCGAGAGCAGATCTTTGGGTTGCTAGGGCTATGTGTGCATGAGAATATGAGAGCTTGTGAGTCTACATGAGAACCTACTAATCAGAGGGCCCCTACCTGACCTTATATAGGTGACCGGGGTCGGATTACAAGAGTTCAGATCGATTTACAGATTGATTTCCTAATTAGTTACAACTGAATTCGAGGTTGCCGGGTAAGTACGTGAGTCATGTGATGACTTTGACAATATGTGTGATCAATATCTTGCTGCTTTATGTGGAGTTAAATTTTTAGTTGCATGAATTCATCGTTTAAATTATGAACTAATTATGAACTATGGTTAAATGGTTGTTGAGTTTCTCAATTTGTCTCAAGGAAAAATTGAGTGGATGAAGGATTTTTTTCGACTGACTTGGATCAAGTAGAAAACTTGTGCTCGCGACGCTTTGTTTGGTCTATTGTGTGCAGGTGCGAGTTGGGTGCGGCGATGGTTCGACCATATGGACCGGCATGAGGCTTGGAGGGCTGAGATATGGTCAAGGAGGTGGCGACGACATCATGCGGCTTAAAAGCATGTACGCGGAGGACAAGAAAGCGGGTGGAGACGAGACGTGAGGACCAAGTCAGTGCGAGGGCGTTTTGGTAAAAACACGGAATCTACCAAGCATAACCAAGAAACTGCGGCGGCGGCCGGGAAGCGGTTTAAGGTTAGTTGCTTAGGGTAGAAGGAAGGATGGATGGCGGATGAGTCACTTAGACGCTTTGTGATGCGTGCTAAGTGCTCATACCATCTAAGTGGGCTTTGAGGCCCAAGTGGTGGGAGGTATGCCTCCACCACTATAAACAGAGGGATAAGATGTGCTTATCTCTTAACCCTCTTTTAGCTTTATGAGAGCTGCACTTAGAGAAGTGCTTTGCCTAGATGGGAGGCTTGTAAACCCTAGAAAACCCACGAAAATCAATACAAAAAGAATTCCAAGGAAATCAATGCATCCCTTATGAGATTGTGAGTCTTTTTCTTATTCTTGCTTTGGATTTTTGTTTTTCCCTCCTCTAGTTTTCTCTTGCTGATTTCTTGTGTCGTATGGGTTGTTAGAGATGGGAATTCCAATTGAAATCTGAACCCATCCATCCCTTACTCAAGAATCACCAAATTCTACTCTTTTGATTGAGTTCATGTTGAGAAAAGTGAGTAGAATCAACTAGAGAAGAAGGAGTTGTTTGTGGTTCGATTACTTGTGCTTAATAGAGACCTATGATGTGTGGAATACTGCTCTAGCAAGTAGAGATTAATAGAATCCATGAGCTCTTCATTATCTAAGTTTTTGGGGTTTTGAACTTGGGTGGTGCAACTTTCGTTCTCCGTCAAAAAGGTTCCTACTTTGGCAAGGAGATCATGATCCATTGATTGGAATACATGCCAAACCTATAGGAGAGCTTATCTACCAAGTTTGGTTGAGGGCCAGTTCTTTTCGGCTTCAGCTTATTCAGAAACCAGCTTCAGCTTCTCTACGTATAGAAGCTGTGGTGGGGAGAATCCCTCAGAAACTGCAGTCCAGTTCTTTTCGGATTCTGTCATCTGAGTATAGTGTCTGAGTAGTTCGATGAAAAGTCTATAATGTCCTTGGACTGTAATTTCGTGCTGACAAACTGCTACTGTGTAATTGGCGCGTGGTGTACTGATGTATAGTTAAACATTTGGGGAAATCTAATTGTCCTAGTAGCCATTGGTTAAACATTGCACTGATTGGTAATTGCACTAACCGAATACATCTAAATGATGCTTATTAACGTGACCAAAATGTACATTGCAGAACTTGGTGCAAAGATCATCCATCTCGCAGATGCTTGTGAGCGACAACTACACATTTTGCTAGTTGGATTACATGTACTCAGATTACACACGATGTTGATTGCATAGTATACATACGCTCCCAGTACGTAGATATCATTAAGGAGAGGATAATTAAGAAAGCAGTGTATGTTGACATGAAGTGTACATCTCAATTTAATTGCACCGACCGAATTCCCTCGTTGCTTTACTGACCGAATAGTACAGACCTTGTGGCAGCGTCGAGCTGGGGTGGGGAGGAGCTTCCGGTGGTGATGGGAAGCAGGGGAGGTCCTGCCGGCGTCAGGAGATGAGGAGCTGGGGGCGTCGGGTGCGGCCGGGTGCTGCCGAAGTGGGCCGGCGGGGCAGAGCGTGGCGGGTCGACCGGGGCAGCGTGGCAGGATGAAGCGGCGAGGTCGAGCAGGGCGGCGTCGGGCGACCGGGGAGGCGTCGGGCGACCGGGGCGGCGTCGGGCGACCGGGGAGGCGTCGGCCGGCGCGGCAGAGCGTGGCGGGTCGACCGGGGCGGCGCGGCGGGATGAAGCGGCGAGGTCGAGCAGGGCGGCGTCGGGCGAGCGGGACGGCGTCGGGCGAGCGGGGCGGCAGGGCGTCGGGCGGGGACGGCGGCGGGGATGGCGGCGGGTGGAAGAGGAGGACGGAGCGGCGGGCAGACGCGGCGAGGCCGGGGGCGGGGGCTGGCTCGAAGCGGCGGCGGCGAGGAACCCTAACGTGGGTCTGCGGGAGACCGGGGCTGCGAGCTCACGGGTGCCATTTGAGAGCAGTAGAGTGGCATTTGCACGTAATAACGGTTCGGTCTGGGGCTATTTTGGGAAATCTTCATTTTCACTTAATGTACAATCTCGGGAAGCTGCTCAACCGGAGCTTATTTTCACTACACATCAATCTGATCTAGCTGCAAAATTAATCTACTCATAAATTTTGAGTTCTTTTTAGATTGAGCTTAATTTGACCTAAAAGCTGCTCTACAATCTAAAAAGAACTGGCCCTGAGTTTGATTGGATGAATTTTGAGTTAGGTCAAAAGTTGCATCGATTTATTGCGTTCTAGAAATCGAAATCCGGAGGGTCCGGATTTCCAAACCCGGAGGGTCTGGGTGAACATCCGGGTCACTCCAGTAGAGATCCAGATAGTCATCCGGAGTGTCCGGGTGAACCTCCGGGTTCTACAGTAGAAATCCGGACACTCACCCGGAGGGTCCGGGTTGCAAAATCCGGAGGATCCGGATAAAATCTGGAGGGTCCGGATTTGCCTTCTTCAGCCTGCATCGCTTCGCTGTTTTGGTCGCAACTTTTGCGTCCGAAATCGGAATTTAGTGATCTTGGACTCGTTTCAAAGCTATCGACGAGCTCCACATCACCAAGGACTTTTGCGGGATTTTCCGCCACTTTTTCACTCGGATCATACTAGTTTTTCATATGACTATGTATGTGAAGATTTTGTGAAAGAAGTTTGAATTCGACATTCACCTCCCCCTCTGTCGGAAGCCATCGATCCTACAAAGTACTTATCCCTGTCTTGTACTCCAAGTCGATGAGACGCCCCTGTAGGAGGCAGACTCTAAGTAGTCGGCCCGACCCATCCTGTGTCCAGAGGGCCGGCTTTGTCCTCCTTGACGATACCCGGGTGCTATGCCATCATCACTCATCACAGCTTGCTTGGGAGCCCTCAAGGACTCTTACCCTTTCAGGAGACTCTAGTCTCCAACATTAATAGATACGATGAAGACTTGGAGATGAACTCAATGCTCTAGTGCTCAATCAATCTTGATCTGTTAATCTCTCTTGTTCTTCCTCACAGGAATCAATGGATTAGGCTTGAGGAAGGTGGGAGAAACTCTCTTGAGTGCAGAAATTGAAGTGGTAGAGAGTTATGCTTGGAAGGGTGAGTGAGGGCATAAATAGGCCACTCTAAAAAACTAGCCATTGGCTGCAGAAAACACACATCCGGAGTATCAGAGATTCAAAGTTAACGGCTATATTTCCCACCCAGAGCAAAGGTCAGACAGTCCAGAAGAAAGTGACCCTAAGTATCCATGATTCAATGTTAACATGTATATTCTCCACTCAGAGCAAAGGCCAGATAGTCTGGAAGAAAGTGACCCAGAGCATCTAAGAACGAATTCGGAGACTCCAGACACATGGGGAATGGACTCTGCAGAAATACTTACTCCGACCAAGTCTTTATCTGGAGTATCTGGCACAAATGATAGACACTCTCGGGACCAAACAAAAAGTTTTCTAGAGTACTCAGAAATAAATCCGGACACCCAGGGAGCCAAATGAACAGAACCTAGAGAAATACTTAGTTACTCCAGACAAGTCATCGTTCGAAGTATCCGACAAAAACAATAGACACACCGGGAGCCAGACAGAGAAATTCCTAGGGTATCCTGGGATAAATCCGAATACTCCCGGAGCTTTTTAGCACAGCTTTCCATACTCCCTGTCGTCGACTACGCGGTCGGACAGTGAACTTGAGGCACCCCCGGTTGAGTGCTGGGTCACCCGGGTGTGCGCAGGGGATAGCGAGACGGAACGCGCAGCAGCGAGCGAACACTTAGTGAAAATTTGGGCGAGTTGAGAAGTGAGTGTAACTTGTATTCCGTACCCCCAACCTGGGGGGGGTGCTCCCCTATTTATAGGCCTCGGGGAGAACATGGCCGGATTACAATTCTGCCCCTAGGCAGATTACGGTCTTACCCCCGGTCCGCCATACGGACAGGGGCACGCAGGTCATTTACACACCACCCGCGGAAGCATATGCCCTAGTATCTACGTGACATCCGGTACGACATGCCGTACGGTACGTCGCATGGTGGGGTCCTGCCCCCGGGGCGCTTGTACCCCGCGTCTGCACCTGCGCTTGCACCCCGCGTCTGCACCTGCGCTTGCACCCCGCGTCTGCACCTGCGCTCGTACCCCGCGTCTGCACCTGCGCTTGCACCCCGCATCCGCACCTGCGCTTGCACCCCGCGTCTGCACCTGCACTCGGACCCCGCGTCTGCACCTGCGCTTGCACCCCGCGTCTGCACCTGCGCTCGTACCCCGCGTCTGCACCTGCGCTTGCACCCCGCGTCTGCGCTTGCGCACGTACCCCGCGTCTGCCCCTGTGCGTGTACCCCGCATCTCATGTCTGCAAAAGAGTTAGACGTGAGTTTGTAGCAGGGATGCATGCCTTACCGTTGCTCGTGGCGTCCGGGGCGCACGGGGACCCTTCCCACAACACTCCCTAAACAAGAGGGCCTTAATTTTTGTGATTAATCTCTAAAACTCACTTAGAGGGACTACATGCACTGTCAGAGCATTTGCATATATACTCACCGGTCAAGACAACAATTAATTGTCATACCCATTGAGAAAGTTAGAGGCTCCTTAGTTTGATCCCCAATTTTTGTAAATACTAATATTTTACAATTCTGCTTAGTACCCCCCCTAGTTCACACATTTTTAAAGATTTATCTTTAACCAACAATTAGTCCAATAATATATAGATTATATGATTAAAACTTGATATAGTTCAAATCGTATTTAAAAGCACTTTCGGTAATATCAATATTGTATCACATAGTCCACATATTGTTTGACTAATATTAGTGAAAGATGAATCTTACAAAACATGTGCACATTATATTTTGGACAGAGGAAATGATTGGTAGTCTTCTAATCGGTAGCTAAACTTGTTGGGCTAGTCTAATATTTGCATGGCAATTTAGGCCACCAACCAAGCGGGCTCTTATCACTAATGTTTTTAGTTGGGCATCGTAGGCATATGTGTTCACTACTACTATTGCGCTCCCTCCAGTTTAGAAAAGTGACGGTTGGACATTGACACAGTTTTTAAAATATAACTTTGACCACTAATTTCTAATGTAAGATATGTATAAAATCCAACAAAATTATAATATTATGAAAGCATTTTTCATAATAAATCTATACGTATAATTTTCAAATACCCAGTCTATAAATTTACAAATTTAAAATGATATTAGTGGTCAAGAAATTTAAAAGTCTGACTAACGCTTCGTCTAAAATGTCACTTGTTTTTAACCGGCGGAGTATATGCCATCCAAATATGCCCTTAACTGTGATTTCGGTATTGGGAGTGCATTTCCACGTAAACTATGATAAAGTCAGTGCACGTATTTATGGTGGCTGTTTATCTCTGACTTAGATATGGCTGTCGGCCACATCCTAACATTAGACCGTTTGTGGTGATGACGTTCTGTGCCAAACCCCATGTAGTTGTATATAAGGTGTACGTACCTTGTTACCACATACATAGGAATTGAAGGTTTTTCGAAAGTGCGGACTTTATGGATGAGTACAATATGCAGCAAGAGAGTTAAGAGTTGCTAGCTAGCGCCACAAAAGTGGAAGATTTGGACCAGAGAATGTTCTAGATCAAAATTCCTTCTTCGTTGCATTATCTAGAACTTTTTGTCAACTACATGCCATTCTACACATCTCAACGGATAGAAAGAAACACCTATCCCATACAAGTGGTGCTATAAACAGGAGAAGAAGCAGCTTTTGACCAATGTCGATGACCTTGATAAATTGGTAGAAGCGAGAGGTCTAACCAATCAAGAGATTGAACTTAAAAATCGATCAACCGAAAAGGTGGCCAGGCTTCTCCGCAAAGAGGATTGAAATGGTATCAAAGGTCCAAGATTCAGTACCTACTCTATGGTGATAATAATACTAGTTATTTCCATATGGTCGTCAATGGCAGACATAGGAAAAAGCGTATTTTTAATCTTCACCTGGAGGAGGGCATAATAGAGGGAGTGGTGCCGCTAAAAGCGTTACATTACTGACTATTATAAAAAACTCTTTGGGCCGGCTGAGATGAACCTTTTCTATGATTGAATCCAGACGGGACAATATGCCTCAGGTATCGGAGACCGACAATGAATTTCTCACTGTGCCTTTTTAGAGAGAAGTGAGGGAGGCAGTTTTCCAAATGGAACGCAATAAAGCACCCGGTCCTGATGGGTTTCTGGCAAAGTTCTATTAGTGTCTTCTGGAGGTCATCCAACATGAATTGATGGCCTTGTTCCAGGAATTCCGCGCTGGTAAACTACCTTTACATAGCATTAATTTTGGTGAGATCATGCTCATCCCTAAAACAAAAGATGCTTGTCAGATTCAACAATATCGTCTCATTTGCCTCTTGAATGTTAGTTTCAAGATCTTCACTAAAGTGGCAAATAACTGAATCAATACTATAGCGGATCGTGTGGTTCGCTCAACAAAAACGGCCTTCATGTAGGTTAGGAACATCCTTGCGGGGGTCGTGATCCTGCATGAGTTACACCGGAAAAATTTGAACGGGGCCATATTCAAAATTGACTTTGAAAAAGCTTATCATAAAGTCAAATGGCCCTTCATGTTGCAGACTCTCTGGATGAAGGGTTTCTCTCCTAAGTAGTGTTCTTGAGTTGAGAGCTTCATGTCCGAAGGAAGTGTTGCCATCAAAGTTAATGACGGTGTTAACCACTTTTGTCCAAACAAAAAAGGGGTTACGCCAGGGCGATCCCTTGTCCCCGATTTTGTTCAATTTTGCCGCTGATATGCTCGTCATATTAATTGAGCGAGCCAAAGTAGACCATAGAATAAGTGGTGCCATGCCATATCTGGTCGATGATGGCTTATCCATACTACAATACATTGATTATATAATCCTCTTTATGGATCACGACCTAGAAAAAGCTAAAAACCTGAAGCTCTTGCACTGTGCTTCTAAGCAATTGTCTGGGCTCTAAATCAATTTCCACAAAAGTGAATTGTTCTGCTTTGGTGAAGCACAGAGGCTGCTAAGCAGTACAAGGAATTATTCGGTTGTGATATGGGACAATTGCCTCTTTGATATTTGGGCATCCCGATTCATTTCCGGAAGCTAAGAAATACATAATGGAAAGGCATCGAAGAAAGACTTGAAAAGTGACTAAGTAGTTGAAAAAAAAACGTCTCTCCACCAGGGAGGGAGGGAGTCTTGTTCTTATCAACTCTGTACTTAGTAGCTTAGTCCGATATATGATGTCCTTTTTTGAGGTTCCTCGTGGTGTACTCCGTAGACTGGATTATTTTATGTCTAGGTTCTATTGGCAAAGCGATTGTCATCAGTAGAAGTACCAGTTGGAGAAATGGAATATTTTATGTCGTCCTAAAGATCAAGGTGGCTAAGGGATCTAGAACCTCTAGGCCAAAAATATATCCTTACTAGGTGACGATGGCATGGCACCCGGGTATCGTCAAGGAGGATAAAGCCAGCCCTCTGGAAATAGGGTGGGCCGGGCCGACAACTCGGATTCCGATTTCTACACGGGGGCGCTTCAACGACTTGGAGTACAAGATAGAGATAAACACTTACCCGGCAATCCTGGATTCTGTTGTACCTAATTAGGAAACCAATCTGTAAGCCGATCAAGACTCTTGTAACCCTACCCTAGTCGTCTATATAAGGCCAGGTAGAGATCCCCTGATCGGCAAGTTCTAAGGATTTCTCATAAGTTCCCATACTCTTTACACATATAGCCTACGCAACCTAGAGATCTGTTCTCAAGGTCCTACGGCACGCAGGATACAAGCAATACCATCCACCAAACATAGGACGTAGGGTATTACCTCTCCTTGAGGGTCTGAACCTATCTAAACTTTGTCTCCCGTGTGCACCCATCTAGATCTGCTATGCGTACGCTGCCCCGTATTCATTATTGCTGGATTATAACACCGACAGTTGGCGTGCCAGATAGGGGAGTGCGCATAGATTCATCTGCCAGATCCATATGGGTTTCTTCAACAACAACAGTGGCTTCGTTCCAGGCAGCGTGATGAGTTTCGCCTCCCTGAATGTTGTCCCTGATCCAGGACAGTTTTTCCGATTCAGAAAACTAGACTTCATCGCTGACAAGATCGGCAAGCTTCACCTCTGCGACTCGGCTTCCCGCCGATCCACGGAGGCTTCATCAACATCTCCATTCGGACTCAAACCCGAGTCCATGCCTTAAGCTCCTCTCCCCAGGGACGAGGTCACGCCGGAGTCGGATCTCCTGTTCAAACACGGATTCCCACCCATCGAGTAGGGATCCCGACTGGTTGGTGTACTCCAGTCTCTACTGCCCGTCCTTGAGTATGACTCGGATGACTTTGATAGCTCGGGAAGCCATCACCCTTCCTAGGAGGTCTTCATGGCGAACCCGGGAGCGTTGATCAACAACAACGACCAGCCCATTCCCATTGAGGACCAGACTCCTGAGCAACTATCAGCCACTCGGCTCCGCCTTTGTGCGCAGGAGGCGGCTTTGGCCGAGCAGCAAACCGCGCTGGCCCGCCAGCGCGAAGAAAGAGAACGCTACGACGACATGCAGGATCGCGGGCGCCAGGTTCACAATGCGCTCCGCATGCGTGAGAGGGACGGCATCCCGATTTTCTCGCTTCCCAGTCACAAAATTGTCGCTGCCTCGGTGGCGGCACGTGCCATCACCATCCCTGAAGGCACCCTAGGCCATGACGAACTTTGGTGGCTCTAGATCCTAGTGGAGGAAGCAGCCCTCCAGCAGGCCGAGATTTCTGAGAACCGTGCAGGTTCCTCGGTGAGCGCTAGGAGCCAACGTGTTTCCCCTCCGGGAAACCCACAAGCCGCAGAGTGTCACCATGCCAACCCCGACAGTCATCACCCCGCCGGGTCGGTGCGCAACCGACTCGGACCAAACCGTGATGCACGGGGGACAATTGTCGCAAGAAACCACGCCCGTCAAAGCGCGGACAAAAATGTTCATCCTGCCGGGTCGGCACATAACCGACTCGGGCCGAACCGCGATGCGTGGGACACCCTCAATACCAGACGTGAGGCCCATCAAGATGCAGGGAGGGACAACTGCAACAGTCACTACGGTGACAGTAGCGACCGCAATGCAACAAGCCGACGCAGCTCTCTGGCTCCTTCCGGCATGGTCTACGTGGGCCCAAAGGCGTTCGGATCCTGCATCCGTGACGCCTTCTTCCCGTCGCGATTCCGAGTTACCGGGATCGACAAGTATACGGGTGAGACTCGGCCAGACATCTGGCTGGCCGATTACCACACAGCATGCAGGACCAGTGACAGCAACGACTATGTTGCAATTCACTACCTGCCCTTGTTTCTAGCTGACTCGGCTCGAGCCTGGCTCACCAGTCTGCCTCAAGGTTGTATCCAATCGTGGAATGACCTTGAGACCCTCTTCGTGAACAACTTTCAGGGCACTTACAACAGGCCCGGGAACGCGTGGGATCTCCACAATTGTACCCAAGAGGAGGGCGAAACTCTCAGAGAGTACATACAATGCTTCTCCAAGAATAAGAACTCTCTACCAAAGGTTCGAGAAGGCGATGTCATCACCGCCTTCTCCAAAAGTGTTCGTAGCACCGACCTCATCCACAAGATTGCACGCAAGAACCCTCAAACTATGTGCGATCTCTTCGACATTGCCAACAACTTCAGGACTGGTGAAGAAGATGTTTGCAGCGCAACCAAAGACGACAAGGGCAAGGGCAAGACACCCGAGTCCCCCGAGGCAAGGGATCGTCACAGGTCTCCCAGGAAGAAACACTGGAAGCGCATGAAGAAGTCGGACACCTTCACCTGGACACCTGAAGCTCAAGACACTCTCGACGGGTTGAAGAAATTCCTGACCACACCCCCAGTGCTGGTTTCCCCCAATGCCCGATGAACCGCTACCCCTCTATACCGCAGCAACTACCTAGGTGGCCAGTACCGTCTTGATCGTCGAACGCTCCGAGCCCGGCCACATCCAAAAGGTCCAGCGCTCGGTATACTTCATCAGCGAAGTGTTGTCTGAGTCCAAGGCGCGGTACCCACAAATATAGAAAATCATCTACGCGGTGTTCATAACATCTCGGAAGCTAGTCCACTACTTCCAAGGACACCCGATTATGGTGGTTAGTTCCTTCCCGATCGCAGACGTCATCAACAACCGCGATGCCACAGGAAAGATCGCTAAATGGACAATGAAACTAATGGCATTCAGCATAGTTTACGCCCCCCGCATGGCCATCAAGTCTCAGGCTCTCGCCGACTTCATGGCCGAGTGGACAGAAGTCCAGTCTCTACCCTCTATCGTCAACCTCGAACATTGGACTCCCTACTTCGACGGCTCGCTAATGCTTCAGGGCGTGGGGGCTGGCATAGTGCTTATCTCCCTGAAAGGAGAACATTTCAAATACGTGCTGCAGATCCACTTCTCGGTGTCCAACAATGTCACCGAATATGAAGCTTTGCTACATGGCCTACGCATTGCGAACTCACTCGGGATCCGCCGGCTTCTCGCCCACGGAGACTCCGAACTGGTAGTCAGGCAGGTAATGAAGGACTGGTCATGCCAAGACCCGACCATGGAAGCCTACTGCAAAGAGGTGCGCAAGCTTGAAGCCAAGTTCGACGGCCTCGAAATCACACACGTCCTCCACCAAGACAACGAAGCTACAGATGCACTCGCAAAGCTGGGGTCCAGTCGGGATGTCGTTCTGACTGGAGTTTTCCTCCAGGAGTTGCATGTTCCTTCCATCAAAGCGAACACGGTACCCGAGACCATCGAATCCCAGCCTGACGAACCTGATAGCACCCAGCAGCCACCTCATGAAGTTCTGACCATCGATCCCGACTGGACAGCGCCCTTCCTCAACTACCTCCTTCGGGACACACTCCCGCTGGATCAAACCGAGGCGTCATGCCTTGCAAGGCGTGCTAAGGCCTACGTCGTGATCAACGGCGACCTGTACAAGAAGAGCATCTCCGGAATTCTTCAGCGATGCATACCTCAAGAACAGGGGAAGCAACTACTATAGGACAATCACTCGGGAATCTGTGGGCATCATGCGGCGCCGAAGTTGTTAGTCAGTAAAGCCTTCCGACAAGGTTTTTACTGGCCGACTGCCGTCTCTGATGCTGAGCACATCGTGCGCACTTGCGAGGGATGCCAGTATTTTGCCCGGCAGACACACTTGCCGGCCCAAGCTCTTCAAACCATCCCGCTAATGTGGCCTTTCGCCGTGTGGGGCATGGACATGGTTGGTCCCCTCAAAAAGGCTCCCGGGAGCTACACACACCTCTTCGCCGCCGTCGACAAGTTCACCAAGTGGATTGAAGCCAAGCCAGTAACCACGCTTACTGCCGAGAGAGCCGTCGAGTTCTTTTTGGACATCGTCTACCGTTTCAGCGTCCCCAACAGCATCATCACGGATAATGGCACTCAGTTCACCGGCGGCATCTTCCTCCGATTCTGCGACGATTACAACATTAGCCTCAACTTCGCGGCCGTGGCACACCCGCGCAAGAATGGGCAGGTTGAGCGTTCCAATGGTCTCATTATGCAAGGCATCAAACCTCGGATCTTCCAACACCTAACGAAGTTCGCGGGTAAGTGGGCAGCTGAGTTACCTTCGGTACTCTAGAGTCTCCGGACTACCCCCAAACGGTCAACCGGATACACCCTGTTCTTCATGGTCTACGGAGCCGAGGCCGTATTGCCGACTGACTTAGACTACGGGTCCCCACGCACTCGCACCTATGATGAAGACCAGTCGGAGGAAGCAAGACAGGACAACATTGACTAGCTTGAGGAAGCAAGAGAAGTCACTTTACTTCGGTCGGCCAAGTACCAACAGGGCTTACGGTGCTATCACAGCCGACACGTCCGCGGGCGTGCATTCAACATTGGTGACTTGGTTCTGCGCCGAGTCTAGTCCAGCAAAGACATGCATAAACTCTTCCCACCATGGGAAGGCCCGTACGTGATCGCCGAAGTGCTACGCCCGGGGGCTTACCGACTGAAGGACAGCAACAGCAACGTCATCACCAACGCATGGAACATTGAACAGCTACGTCGTTTTTATGCTCAAAACTTTGTACTTTGATATTTCGGACAAATAGGAATTGTCGACGATCGGTGAACCGGCGAACTTACGGTACTCGTGAGATGATGATTACTAGGGGGTAGGGACCGCTAGGGCCCAAACGCCAAGAGATCTGACAGCAGGGAACAGCCGTTTTTATACAGGTTCGGGCCTCCCTCAGGATAATAACCCTACGTCCTGTTGCTATATATTGCTCGGGAACACGCTTTACAGTGGGGGGATATATGTTAGTGGCTACCCTAGGCCTAATCGTAGACTAAACTCTCCTAAACCACCGGGCTCGACTCCTTCGAGGCAGTGGATCTTCTAGGGCTTCGACTTCGGGAGCTCCGACTAGATGTCTTGACTTGATTGGCTCTGTTGGATCTATTTCGCTCCCTCCCCTCCCCTATGGGATTGCTGATCCTTATATAGGGGGCGTCCGAGATCGTACTGGACGTGGACTTACGCCCAAGTAGGACTCTGGTCTCCTTAAACGTCGGGATCAACTTCCTAGTTTAAGGGGAGCCTTCTCTTCCCGAGAAGGGTTACCTTATCGTCCAGGGATCCTTCCCGGGTAAGCTGTACCTTCCTAAAGTCACAGGAGTCTACATACGGATACCCCTAATACGCGGGAAGCCGTACTATTCATCATCAAGCCCCCCATCAGTACGCGAAGTGAGGCCATGATGGTTCTGTTAGAAATCTGCCCTTGTCGGGAACGAACTTCCGAGTAGGCGATCCGAGTAGCTTTCGTTGGTGACTGCTTCAAGTAGGTTCTACCCCGACCAAGTAGTTGGGAGAGCCTTATCGGAATTATCCTCGGGACAGACCCAGAATGTTTTCTGACTTGATCTGGTCCGTTGATCTCGGACACGCGTCCGCCTGGCACGTTTTTAGGAAACTGATCCATCGTGGCGGAAAATTCGCGTGGTGATGAAGAATCTTTTCTCTCTCTGCGTTATCGTGCGTGCGCTCGTTCGGGTCGTGGGTTGTCAGACCCTCTTTTTCCCGCGACATGCCTTGTACGCGGAAAAAGCAACTGCCCGCATTAAATGCGATGGAACTGATCGTGCCGAAAACCGTGCTCGTCTCCGGTGAAAGTTTAAATTTCTAGGAGTCCAAGGATTGGGGTTTTTGCACGCATTGTCTCTCCGCCTCCCAGCCTTCTTGCTCTCTTCATCTTCTTCCTCGTGCCCTTACCAAAACCTTCGCCTCCATCTTCTCGTGGTCGAAAGACGAAGATGGGCAAGAAGAAGATCGTGAAGAGTTCTCCCGATCGCACCGAGGAGTCGGGGAAAGCCTCGGAGGAAGTAGCCGTCGCCATTCCTCCATTCGAGGTCTCTGTGATGGACGCCGCCGCCTTGGAGAAACTGGCGGCGGAAGAGGTGATACTCCCGGAGGTATTCGTGCCTTACCGGGAGGCCGCGAAGGAGTCGGTCCCCTCCCCCAACACGGGCTGGATCGTCATTTTCGCGGACTTTTTTAGGTGTGGATTCCAGTTCCCGCCTTCGTCCTTCTTCCTCCTTGCACTCCAGTTCTACGAGATCGAGTTGATCCACCTCAACCCGAACTCGGTCCTAATGCTGGCAGTCTTCGCACACCTGTGCGAGGCCTACCTCGGCATTAGGCCGAACCTGGAGCTCTGGAGGTACTTCTACAACCTCCGCCGCCAGAAGGGCAGCGGCGCGGGAGTCGTCGGCGGCGCAGGATTCCGACTTCGCGAAGGGATGAAGAATGCTTACATTGCTTCCTCCTGGAAATCATCCTGGTCGGGCTGGCACAATCGGTGGTTCTACTGCCAACCCCCAGCGAACTCGAGGCTATCCTACCGCGGGCTCGCCCCTATCCCGAACAAGAACTGGGGGGAGGCCCCGAAGGAAACTAAGAAGCTTAAAGCGCTCGTCCAAGACATCGCCAACCTTGTCGCCAAAGGCTTGTCGGCGTGGGATGTCGCGGAGGATTTCCTTCGACGCCGGTTAAGCCCTCTTTCGTCGAGGATCAAGGGAGCCTGGGAGGTCCCGGAGGGTCCAGACCAGACCAGGGACTTTGACACGGGTAAGTATCACGACTACCTCCGTGCCGATTCAATCGTTGATACTCCTTACACACTTCTTTCTTGTCGTGCCGAGCAGAGTTGTCCCCGGAGGAGCTTCAGAATAGGTTGAACTACCTATTCGAACACTCCCCCCAAGGTGGGCGTACGGATGTGCCCTTGCCTTTACTGCAGCAGAGCCCGGACAGCCGGCAAGAGGTACTCTCGGTAAGGTGTTCATCGTTGACAGGCTTGAGTTCATCCGAGTAGCCTTACAGAAAGTCTTCGGGCTCGTTTCTTCGCAGCGACTAGGCCGCGGGGGACCTGACCCGGAGGCCGAGCGAGCAGGCGTCCCCGTCGAGGATGATGAGGTTGAGATGTACGACGCGGCCCCGCCGTCCTTCGAGACGAGGGAGGAAGATCCTTCTGCGGCCGAGGAGGGGACGGACGCCCCCTTGATGAGTTCTCCCGCCCGGGACCCTCGACCACAGGTTTGACTTCTCGCCCGACTACTTCTTTTTCCTGTGTTCTTTTCCGAATGACAGTCACAAGGATGGATGTGTCGAATAGCCCGGAGCGAGCAACCCTCTCCCTAAGGGGCCAACTTCCCCCCCTACGACCGTTCTCGAGGAGGAGACCGTGGCGGACAAGGGGAAGGCGCTGCTCTCCTTCGGCAAGCGAGACTCGAGTGTCTTGGCCAGAATAACTCCTCCCGTGGGGAAGCGCACGAAGTGAGTTTTTCTTTGCCGTCTTTCTCTTTTAACTTCGTTATGTTGAAGATTTGACTCGGTTGCTTCTGTCGACTAGGGTGTCGATCCGTTCCGCCAAGACTCCAACTGCTGCGGCCGCCAAGCAGCAGCCCCCGACGCCAAAATCGGCACCGGCCTCTGCGCCGGACTTGCCACAGGCCCCTGTGCCGGATTTGCCGCAGGCTCCTGCGCCGAGGTCGCCGCCGGCCCCTACCAAGGAGTCGGAGCCCCCGGCACCGGAGTCGGAGTTGCCCCTCATCGAGCAGGTCGCGCCTTCGGGTCCTTCGGCGCCTGAAGGTCTTCGCCCTTCCTCCTTGCTGCAGGTAATCGTAAAGGAAATCAGCGACAAGGTAATGTTACTCTGTTTGTACTAACCTGTTCTTTTTCCAGCTTGCTATCTCCCAGATCGCTCCGCTCGAGAAGGCCCAAGAGGAGCTGGACTCGGTGCACGACGAGCTGAAGAAACGTCTCGACGAGTCCGAGAGGCAGCGGGCGGAGAACGAGACATCACTGAAGCGCCTCGAGGACTCCGAGAAGCAGCGGGCGGCGGAGAAGGAGGCGCTGCAGAAGAGCCTTGACGACTCCGAGAAGCGGCGCGCGGCGGTCTAGGCTGATCTGTCGTCCGCCAATGCACGCCTCTCCGACGTCGTGCCTTCCCTACAGTAGAGCCGATCCTATGCGGGGAAGCTGGAGAAAGACCTCGAGCGGGCCTTGGGCGCGCTCGAGACGGCGTTGGGGGAAGTTGGTGTCGTCGTCGCCCCGAGTTCCTCTTCGGCTAACCGACTGGTCGAGCTGACAGCGTCTGTCTCCCAGTTGAAGCCTACTGTCGAGAAGCTTCTCAAGAGCGAGCTTCAGCAGGGGGTCCGCGACGCCCTGGCCTTCGCCTTGGCCCTTCTGAAGCACGAGCACCCGGACTTGTCCCTGGAGGCGCTTGCTGCTGACTTGCCGGAGGGTGAAGAAGAGAGCCTTGTCGACGCCGTGCAGAGGGCGGCAGACGCCTTTGGTGATCGAGTCCAGACGTCTGGCTCGAAGTAGGCCTGTAATAGCAAACACTTACATAGATACTGTGGTTAGTAACTGTGCGATAACTCGTGTGTTTTGGTCTTTTTCTTCAAAACCTTGTTTAATCTGCTCATGTGAAACTTTGTCGGATGCAAGCGTGGACTTTAGTCGGAGCCAATGTCCTTTGTCTTCCTCTAGCATAGGTGTGCGAATAGTGCCGCAGGTCATTCCTTGCTGTGATCGACCGGTCCTTAGGTTTAGTCGGATGGAGGGCTCAGTGGCTCCTCGTCATCAGTAAACGCGATAAGGGTCTTCCATACAGCTTGTCGTGGCCATGGCAGCACCTCCGCATTCCTTAGCTGAGGGGAGACTCCGGTTACTTGGCTAGCTAACTCTGCGTTTGCTCAATCACCGAGGTTTCACTCTACCCGAGGTATCTCCTGCTACGAGTGGTCGGAGACTTGGATAAGCGTACAGGTTCCGTTGATCTAGTCGTACTCGCACCTCCTTCCCTTCCTTTACTTGGGATTAAGGGACATTGCCACGGAACTGGGGAGCTTAGTCAACCAGGCCTTAGGTCTGGTCAGGTGGGGGGCTCAGTGGCTCCCCTGTCACCTGCAAACGCGTTAAGGGGTTTTCCTCGCATCCCTGGCAGTTGCAGCGCAGAACCCTTTTTCCTTTGCGCGGGTCAGAAAAATCGGTACTCGTACTCGTATTTCGACTTTCCCGTATTCTTATCCAACCCCCGACTGACCGTTCGAGGGATATCTCGGATAGGCAGTCTGAATAGATAATGAGAAACTTTGAACTAAGAATTTTGTATTATTTAAAAACTATGTCTTTTACAGGCTACTGTAAGGAAAACAATTCTAGGGAAAAGCTAAGAAACAAAAATTAAGCCGTCCCCTCCTCCCTTGGCTTGTCGTCGGTTGCGCCAAAGACTCCCGTCCTCTTGTCACGACCCGCTGACCGAACTTTGTTGAGTGCGCGTGCTGGGCGGCGGCGCCCGGAGCGTCTTATCGACTTGTTCGTAGCTTGGCGACTCTTGAGGTTGGTGTTGGTGCAACTTCGGAATCCGCCGACAAGGAGGCGATGGTTGTACGATCTTACCGGAGGCGGTTGTACTGGACTCTCTAACGGACGCGACCTTTTTACCACTAATACGAGCGACATGGACCGGGTGGCTTCTCCCGAGGAACCGTTGTCCTGTTCGGGGAAGGCCCTGTTTTTCTCCCAGCTCCGATTTAATCGTGGAGCTTTTTCTCCAACTTGGAGGGGTTACTTTCCGGAGTCGTTGCTCGTAGCCGTGGAGGCGGTCTTGACGACGTGGAGGCGGGAGCCTCGACGTTGGCGTCCTGGGTAGAGGGTAGTTGCTGCTCTGCGAGGTCAAGGCTGCGCTTGTCGCAGAGGAGTGCTTCTCTGGGGGAGCTCCTTATCGTGAGGACACCCTTTGGGCCTGGCATCTTTATGCACTGGTAGGCGTAGTGCGTAGCTGCCATGAACTTGGCCAGGGTAGGCCGTCCCAAGATAGCATTGTAGGCTGTCTCGAAATCGACTACGTCGAACAGGATTTTCTCTGTTCGGAAATTCTCCGGTGTACCGAAGGTAACCGGGAGTGTGACTTGCCCTATCGGCGTGGCCGATGAGCCCGCGACGATGCCGTGGAAAGCGTGCGTCACCGTCTGCACGGATGACCGTGGCACTTGCAAGGCATCGAGGGCGTTGGCGAATAGGATATTGAGGGAGCTCCCTCCATCTATTAGCACGCGACCTACTCGGCAATTGTTGATCGTTGGCTCGACCACGATCGGGTACCGTCCCGGTCGAGCACAGTTTTCGGGGCAATCGGTCTGGTCGAATGAGATTGATACCTCAGACCACTTGATCGCTCGAGGGACCCACGGTACACTCGCGAGGACTTCTCGGGCGATCGCCTTATACTGCCTCTTGGACTCGTAAGAGGTCGAGCCCCCGAATATGTGCTCGATTGCTCTGACATGCCCCTGGAAAGGCTCAGGAGTGGATTCGTTGTCGTCAGAAGACGTCTCCCGGCTGTTGTTAGCGACCTGGGGATTCTCCTCGCGGAACCTCTCCCGCTCTTCCCTGAGGTATTTCTTGAAGATGCGACACTGTCGCAGATCATGCGAGTCAGTCGGGTGAAAGTCGCACCAGGGCTTGGACGTCTTGTCGGAGGATGTCGTAGGCTTGTCCTTGGGGCGTGGCTTCCAGGTGCGTTTCTCAGAGACGTCGGCCATCACCTCGTCGGTTCTGGTCCTCTTCTCTTTGCTCCCTCCGGAGGGCTTCTTCTTGCGCTTAGTCTTGCGCGAATCGCCTCTTGACCGAAGGGGAGAGCTGGTCGATTCACCCCGTTGCTGCTTGATATAGCGAAGGGTTTCCTCCGCACAAGCGGCCTTCTCGGCCAGGTCCATGAGCTGCCTGGTGGTTTTTGGTGGACGCATGATCAGGTCGTGCGTGCACATCTCGTTTCGGCTGCCCCGAGTGAAGGCGCGGATGACATCCGAGTCCGTTATTTCGGGTATAGTGTTGCGGACAGCACTAAACCTCTTCGTGAACTCACGGAATGTCTCGTCTGGTCACTGGATGACAAGGAAAAGATCGTCGACCCGACCAGGCCTCGGGAAGGTGCACTGCAAGTTCCCGAGTAGCATGTTGCATAGCTGTCCCCAGGAACGTATGGTTCCTGGGGGGAGGTTCGTCAACCACGTCCTAGCGGCTCCTCTGAGAGCGGTAGGGAGGTAGTTGGCCATTACCTTCTCCTCACCGCCGGCCGCCTCAATCGCGGTGGTGTAGATCTGGAGGAATTCCCCGGGGTTCGTGGTTCCGTCATATGATTCAAGCGAGCCGGGCTTGAAACGAGAAGGCCAGCGTACCTATCGGAGTTCCTAGGACAATGCCTGACATCCGCTGAAGGATCCCCGATAAGGCACGTTCTCGCCACTATTCGGGGTTGAGGATCGGCCCCGGGTATTGGCGTTGTGCACGTGATCTCTCCGAGAAGGTTGCTGCTCCTGCTGGCGCCTTTGGCGACGGCGCCGCTCGAGCTGTTCTCGGAGGTCCACCGGCTGCTCCTCCTGAGGAGACCGGTTCCTGGGGTGACGTCCCTCCCGATCTCGTTCTTCCAACGGAGGGGGGTATCCACCCGAGTAGAGCTGCGGGCCACCGATCGGGCTCGAGAAGACTCGGCCTGGTTCTGAGCCTCCTGGAGGTCAGCCCCCAGCCGTCGTAGCCACTGCTCGCCCGCGGGTGTAGATAAATCCGCTACGGGAGGCTGTGACAGTAGATTGCGCACTTCCGCAAGTCTTCGAGCAGTCCGGGACACATACTCCCTCGTTCCCGGGGGGGATCTTTCTCCCATGGCAGGCAGGTCTCCGCTCCGGCGAGGAGTTCTTTCCCCGGCAGCGGGCAAGCCTCCGTCCACGTGGGAGGCAGCCAGCGCATTGCGCGGCTGCGAGCCCCCAGGCAGATCCTGATCTTCGGGGTCTTCTCGACCGTCGTTGATCGCGAGTACCATCCGAGGTCCTTGGCTGGATGATGTGTACTCGTATTCCATCGCGTTGTCCTCATCGGACGCCACGCGGGTAAAGTCTTGATAGTTCTCACGATCAGAATTAGCCGGGGAAATCCCAGCCATGGGGCTGGTCATTCCTGCTGGGGAGTCGTCATTCAAGATCAACTTCCCGCTGAAGGCCCTGGCGCACTCGGTTCTGAAGTGATCTGCTTCGCAATCCGAGTCCTCTCCAAGGGCGTATTCTCCGAGGTCGACTCGATCCGTCACTGGGTACGGGTTCATAGGGCCGAAGTTGTCGTAGAAGCCCTGGTCCGAGTACCCAGTGCGAGGCGAGGTTGCGACCGGTTTTCCTGCCGTGCTTGCTACTTCCTCCTCGGTCGCAATCGGGGAGGGGTGCCCAAACGACGCTGGGATCTGATCGCGCCTAGTTGCGCGTCCTGCCGACTTTGATCTTTCCTCGACGGTTTGGTCCGGAGAGGTCCCCACGGTCGGCGCCATCTGTCGACGATCGGTGAACCGGCGAACTTACGGTACTCGTGAGATGATGATTACTAGGGGGTAGGGACCTCTAGGGCCCAAACGCCAAGAGATCTGACAGCAGGGAACAGCCGTTTTTATACAGGTTCGGGCCTCCCTCAGGATAATAACCCTACGTCCTGTTGCTATATATTGCTCGGGAACACGCTTTACAGTGGGGGGATATATGTTAGTGGCTACCCTAGGCCTAATCGTAGACTAAACTCTCCTAAACCACCGGGCTCGACTCCTTCGAGGTAGTGGATCTTCTAGGGCTTCGACTTCGGGAGCTCCAACTAGATGTCTTGACTTGATTGGCTCTGTTGGATCTATTTTGCTCCCTCCCCTCCCCTATGGGATTGCTGATCCTTATATAGGGGGCGTCCGAGATCGTACTGGACGTGGACTTACGCCCAAGTAGGACTCTGGTCTCCTTAAACGTCGGGATCAACTTCCTAGTTTAAGGGGAGTCTTCTCTTCCCGAGAAGGGTTACCTTATCGTCCAGGGATCCTTCCCGGGTAAGCTGTACCTTCCTAAAGTCACGGAAGTCTACATACGGATACCCCTAATACGCGGGAAGCCGTACTATTCATCATCAGGAATAAATATTCCCTCGCACCACGTGAAACAATTCTCGGAGTTCCCGACTGACTTGCTGTGCTAGCTCCTGGCCACGCATAGTAGCCACTCGGCTTTTCCACCCTCTAGGTGCGCCCAGTCGCACTCGGTCTTCTCAGTCGAACAAATTATTTTAGTACTGTGTACATAATCCAATGTTAACTCTTCGTTCTTGATCGCCGGTCTACGCCACAACCCTATGCTACACGGGACACAGCCCACGGCTAATCTCTACGTAAAGGGGGCTACGACGGGTCGGCAAGAGCACACTCAACGGATTAACATACACAGGAACGAATCTTTTGCGAAGACAATCGATAAACTTAAAAACAAGTTCATTACAAAATATGCATAACAAAATATTCACTCGGCTTTCCCGAGCAGCTAACCTACTTGTTTCCAACTACTTGTCCCTACAGCCCAGCACGGTTGACGAGGGACTTCGCCGTGGCTTCTACCTCGTTCATTAGCCCGAGCATGGCTTCCTCAGGAACATCCGCGGCATACCCCTCCCCGATTGCTCCCATGTCAAGCAACAGGTAGTGGGACTTAGCCACGGGGAGAGACAGCACGACTCCGGTCTCCGTGCCCACCTTTTCCAGTAGCTTTGCCTGGTTGGAAACTCGTCGCAGTCGCTCCATGATTGCATCCGCGCGCTCCGGGACCGGCTCGTCCTCCCACAAGGCGTTGCAGGCTATCCGACCGGCCGCCTTCAACGACTCAGCCAAATCGTTGACCCCCTGGAGAGCTGCCAGTACAAGACAAAGGAGTTAGCAAAAACATTCAAAGGACTCCAACTAACCAAAACCCAAGGTGTAGACTTACCGGCGGTGGAGTCAGCGGACCTCTTGTTTGCCGCCTCGACGGCTTCCAGAGCCCGCCTCAGACTGCCGTCCATGATGGTGGCCTCTGTCGGCGATACGGGAAACAGGGTCCCCTAGACCGCTGGCAGAGGCCCGACTTGACGCCACGTCGCCAAGGGGGTGGGAGTCAAGAGGAGGTGCCCGAGGAACACCCCGAGCACTGTGTCCCCTTGGTCATCAAGGGGAACCCCGAGTCATCCCTTAAGGATGCTCCCCGAGCACCCAAGGCAACTTGGGACCCACTCGGGACGGCGACTGCCTCCCACGAGCGATGGAATGTCCTAAGTCGCATGCTCGGGGGTCCCCGAGCATGCGGGAAACCCGAGCACCCCTCGTAGGTCTTTTCCCAGCACACGTGGCTCGACGGACGCATTTAATGCCTGTCTGTGCGGGCCCACCTACTCCAAGTCCTTGTGGACAAGATGGCGGCGTCCTGGTCAAATTACGTCCTCCCATATGATGGGCCCCGTTAGCTGTCGGTCCTGTCAGGGGATGGAGCGGTCTGACCTCTTTTTGACTTTAGGACACGCGCCACGTGCCCAGGTGCATGCCTCTTGTCCCTGGTCAGTAGGGCCGGGGTAGTTGCAGCATGGTCCGTGGCAGAGAGCGTCCGGGAAGTCCTCACCTTTTGACCCAACCACGTCATGATGACCCAGATTCCAACCGCGGCGTGACAGGCACTATTCCGCTACAACAACCCTCAACCGCCGGCGTGGGTCGCCCACGCCCTATCCGTCAGCAACAGTGTTGCTACAGTGTTTTTGCCTTTCGACCGTTGTGGTGACCCCCGGGTATATATAAGGGGAGAACCAAGGCCATGAAAAGGGGATCGAGAAAAAAGCAGAGGACGAGAAAAAAGAGACCTAAGAGATAGAAAGGAGGAAGAACATATGTGCTTCCAGGTTGAGTGTAATCATCAAAATATTCATATATACACAAAAAAGCAGGACGTAGGGTTTTACACCAGGAAGGTGGCCCGAACCTGGGTATATCACTGTCTCCATTCTAGCATCCCTGCCACTCAAGATTGACGTAGCTTCTCTTCCTGCGCCTCCCCGGCCGAATCCCAAAGGGGGTCCATCCGGACCACCGACGCCGGCGTTTGTCGCATCAACCAGCGGAGGGAAGATGAAGATGCGCGTGTCACCATCGAGCGCCACCGGGAGAGGCGGCGCGAGGCAAGGGCTGACGAGGGCCAATTGTCCTTCAGCCCTGCTGCTGATCATGCATGCTCTCCGGTGCGCGCCCGCGCGCAGCCGGTCAGGAAAGTCGGCACCCCGCTTTGTGGAGCGGGCTGCCAGGCCTTTACTCCTGACCTTCACCACGTCAGCTGGCCCAAAAAGTTCCGACCGGAGCTACCGCAGAAGTACGATGGCTCTTTCCACCCGGAGGAGTTCCTCCAGATCTACACCACTGTGGTGCAAGCGGCTGGAGGAGCCGAAAAGGTGATGGCCAACTGGTTCCCCATGGCCTTGAAGGGCTCTGCCCGTTCGTGGCTCATGAACCTTCCACCGAGCTCGATTTGCTCGTGGGAGGACCTTTGCCACCACTTCGTGGCCAACTTCCAGGGCACTTTCGAGTGCCCTGGTATGGAGAGCGATCTCCACGCTGTCAAGCAGCGTAAAGAGAAGACGTTGTGACACTTCATCTAGCGCTTCAGCTAGGTTCGCAACACCATCCCCAAGATTTCCCCTCAAGCGGTTATCGTCACCTTCAGGTGAGGTGTTCGCGACGAGAAGATGCTTGAGAAGCTGGGCATGCGCGACGTCCAGTCCACGGCGGAGCTGTTCGTGGTCACGGACAAGTGCGTCAAGGCGGCAGAGGCCCGCGCGTGGCACAGTCCGCGTCCCGACCAGCCAACAGTCGACGACGCAGGCTCCTCCTGACTCCCCGAGAGGCAGGAGAATAAGGACAAGAAGCGCAAGTCTGGGCCCGTCGCGGCCGCGGAGACCAAAGCGTGAAAGCCACCGCGCGGCGCATCAAGCGGCGGCAAGAAGCCACCCAGGGCCCCGATCGGGGAGCTGTCAGGTGGTGTGAGATACCCCAGACCGACCGGCACGACCTTTCTGAGTGCCGGACGGTGAAGTTCCTCGCCGAGAGGAACAAGAAGCAGCACGAGGATCACCGCGAAGGTGGCAACGACAAGCGCGGCGGCGAGGAGGGTGGTCTCGGGTTCCAGGAACCCGAAGCCGTGGCGTGCATCAACGGGGGCGCCTCAACATCCTCTTCATGGCAACCCCGAGCAACGGCTCGAGCCGACCACTTAAGTGCTCGGGTACCCCGATCACCTTCGACCGCTCGGACCACCCCGAGAACACATCGGGCGTAGGCCACCTCCTGTTGGTGGTCTCCTCGATGGTGTGCAATATAAAGGTAACCCGCATGCTAATCGATGGGGGCGCAGGCCTTAACCTCCTGTCCCCTGAGGTTTTCAGCAAAATGCAGGTGCCACCCGGGCAGCTGAGGCCAACGATGCCTTTTCACGGCGTCACCCCAGGCCTCACCGTGCCTCTAGGGCAGGTCTCCCTAATGGTCACATTTGGGACCAGGGACAACTTCCGGATGGAGAGCGTCGCTTTCGACCTCGCCGAATTCGACCTCCCATACAACGGCATCCTCGGGCGCCCGGCGCTCGCCAAGTTCATGGTAGTGTCCCACTATGCCTACCTCGCCATCAAGATGCCTGGGCCCAACAGCACGATCACGGTGCCAGCCGACCTCAAGAGCTTCGTCCTCTGCGCCGAGCAGCTGTTCGCAGCCGCCGCCGCGGCCGACGACATCGGTGATCGCCCCGAGTCCTCGGGTCCACCCCCAACCAAGGTTAGGGTCACCGCAGACGACTCCGTCCCCGTCAAGGAGGTGGTCCTTGGTGAAGACGCGTCCAGGAATGTCAAGATCAGCAGCCGTCTGGCCGCCAAATAGGAAAGCGCGCCCATCGCCTTCCTCTGGGTGAATGCCGACGTGTTTTCTTGGTAACCGTCGGATATGCCCGGGGTTCCTAGGGAGGTGATCGAGCACCGCCTCGCCGTGCGCCCCGTGACGCGGCCCGTTCGGCAGAAGGTGCGCCGGCAAGCACCAGAGCGCAAGGAGTTCATCTGGGCGGAGGTCGACAAGCTCCTTGCCGCCGGCTTCATCCGGGAAGTTCTCCACCTGGACTGGCTCGCCAATCTTGTGGTCGTGCCCAACGCCAATGGCAAGCTGAGGATGTGCGTGGATTACACCAACCTCAACAAGGCATGTCCAAAAGATCCTTTCCCCTTACCTCGCATTGATCAAATAGTTGATTCCACCGCTGGATGTGACCTTTTATGCTTTCTAGATGCATATTCTGGTTATCACCAGATCAGTATGCCGGTAAAGGATGTGGAAAAAACCTCGTTTACGATGCTTGCGGGGACTTATTGCTATGTTCGCATGCCTTTTCGTTTGAAAAATGCTAGGCCCACGTACCAGTGTGCCATGCGTATTACTCTGCAATCTCAGATAGGTCGCAACGTCGAGGCCTATATCGACGATCTCGTCGTCAAGACAAGAGATCAAGCAACGCTCCTCGAAGATCTAGCGGAGACTTTTGATAGTCTCCGCAGCACGCGCATGAAGCTCAACCCCTAGAAGCGCGTCTTCGGGGTTCCCTCGGGCAAGCTCCTCGGTTTCTTGATCTCGAACCGGGGCATAGAGGCCAACCACGAGAAGATCCGGGCCATCGACCAGATGCGCCCGCCGGCTCATCTCAAGGACGTGCAGCGCCTAACGGGCTACATGGCGTCCTTGGGGCGATTCATCTCCAAGCTCAGGGAGCAAGGCCTCCCCCTGTTCAAACTCCTCAAGAAATCGGGCCACTTCAAGTGGACTCCGGAGACCGAGCAGGCCCTTCAGGGCCTCAAGAGGTATCTCACCTCACCTCCAATCTTGGTGGCACCGAGACCCGTGGAGCCCTTGCTGCTCTACATCTCGGTTACGCCCCGGGTGGTCAGCGTAATCCTCGCGGTCGAGCGAGAGGTCGGGTCCGAGCTCCCGACATCTCCCACGAGGGTGAAAACTATTGGGTCTGAGCTCCCGACAAGCGGCGCGTCCAAAGAGAAGCCAGGGTCCGAGCTCCCGAGCGACCCCGAGCAGTCAGATGTGCTCGAGACCAAGATCGACTCCTCGGGTGCCGTGCTCGGGGAGGCTCCGAACAAGGGCCGCATCCTGTAGCGCCCCGTCTACTTCGTCAGCGAAGTACTACGCGACGCCAAGAGGCGTTACCCGCAAGCCCAGAAGATGCTCTACGCAATTCTTGTTGCGTTAAGAAAGCTACGGCACTACTTCCTAGCGCACGAGATTTCGGGGGTTACTGCCTACACCCTCGACCGCATCCTGCACAATCGGGAGGCCACTGGACGCGTCGTCGAGTGGGCAATCGAACTCGGGGAGTTCAACCTGCACTTCGTCAGCAACCGAGCGATCAAGAGCAGAGCTCTGGCCGACTTCGTGGCCGAGTGGACGCCGGTGCCTGAAGACGAAGGGGAAGAACTATCCGCAAATCCGGGACATGAAGGAACCGAGCACTAGATGATGCACTTCGACGGATCCCTCACGCTCAAAGGCGTGGGGGCTAGAGTGGTTCTCACCTCCCCAACAGGTGAATTACTCCAGTACGTCGTGCAGCTCCTTTTCCGCGCCACCAACAACATGGCCGAGTACGAAGGCCTTCTCGTGGGACTTCGCGCAGCCGCATCCCTCGGGATCCGGCGCCTGCTCGTCAAAGGCAACTCTCAGCTGGTCGTCAACCAGGTGTCCAAGGAGTACCAATGCTTAGATCCACAAATGGCGGCGTACCTGAGCGAAGTCAAGAAGTTGGAGCGGCATTTCGATGGGTTGGAGCTCCAACACGTTCCGCGCCGCGACAACGAACTCGCTGACAACCTATCGTGACTGGCTTCCTCTTAGGAGCCGGTCCCGGCTGGGACCTTTGAAGAAAAGCTCTCCCGGCCATCCGTCGAGGCCACTGACCAAGACGAAGGGGGAATCTCGCGCCAAGGCGAGGCTACCCAGGCAGCACCTTCAGTGGGAATTCCCGTCAGGTTGCCACCCAGCGAGTATGCCGTGCTCGCCATCTGTTCTTAGGAAGCTTCCTGAATCTCCGAGATCCGGGGATACCTGAAAGAAGATATCCTTCCCGAAGGCGATGCCGCAGCAGAAAGGATTGCGTGACAAGCCAAACGCTACGCCCGTGGTGGATGGGGATCTCTACCAGCATGGCACCAACGGCGTCCTCCTGAAATGCATTTCCCGGGAAGAAGGCCGCGACTTGCTCACGGACGTCCACGAGGGCGAGTGTGGTAGCCATGCATCGTCCCGCACGCTGGTCGGGAAGGCCTTTCGGCAAGGTTTCTACTGGACAACAGCCCTCCAGGATGCCATCGAGCTGGTTCGACGCTGCGAGCGTGTCAATACCACGCAAAGCAGATCCATTAGCCTGCTCAGGCCCTCCAAACCATCCCCTTATCATGGCCCTTCACGGTCTAGGGGCTGGATATTGTAGGTACGTCCCCAGAGCAGTCGGGGGCTACGAGTACCTCTATGTCGCCATCGATAAGTTCACCAAGTGGACGAAAGCCGAGCCGGTCATCAAGATCAACAAGCACAAAGTGATCAAGTTTATCCGAGGCATTGTGAGCCGCTTTGGTGTGCCCAATTGGATCATCACCGACAACGGCACGCAGTTTACAAGCGACGCGTTCCTCGAGTACTGCGACGCCATCGGGGTCAAGATTTGCTTCGCGTCAGTTGCTCACCCTCGTGCCAACGGGCATGTTGAGCGCGCCAATGCTCAAGTCCTCAAAGGCCTCAAAACCAGAACCTTCGATCGGCTCAAGAAATGCGGCGCTGGTTGGTTCGACGAGCTCCCTGCCATCCTTTGGTCAAACCGGACTTCGCCCAGCAGGGCGACTAGAGAAATGCCTTTCTTCCTCGTATACGGGGCAGAGGCGGTCCTCCCCTCCGAAATCACTCTCGGCTTGCCTCGGGTCAGAGCTTACTCGAAGGGTGATCAGGAGCAGAGAAGGCTCGAAGACATCAACTACCTAGAAGAGCACTGATGCAGAGCTGTCCTCCGTGCCGCCAGATATTAGCAGAGCCTGAGGCGCTATCATCAGCGCCACGTTCGGGCCCGGTCGCTGGAGGTGGGGGTTCTAGTACTTCGTCGCGTTCAAACGCGGGAAGGAAAGAACAAGCTCTCCCCCATGTGGGAGGGCCCCTACCGGGTGACTGGCGGCTCCTGACCTGGCTCCGTTAGACTGGCCACGGATGACGGTCTGCCGCTGCCCAATGCTTGGAACATCGAGCATCTGTGCAAATTTTATCCATAAAAAGCTCGAGTAAGTTTCTCTTTATGCTTTGGGTCAAATCCCCGAGTAGCAAAGCGAGTCTCGGGAGTGTTCCGGGTTCGTCACTCAAAGCCTTGGTCGCCTCGCTTAGTTTCTAAACCCTTGGCACCAGTCTGACCAAAAGCCACCCGAGTATCCCACACGCTCGCACACATGCTCGGGGGCTCCCTTGTACCATAGGCTATGTCAATAGCTTTGATAATGTTAATATAAGTAATATTCGCCTTTTCAATTACTTGTCAAGCTTTTCTCTCCCCTCGCTTGCTCGCAAAAGAGATCACTTTCACGAGTACCGGGATCCCATGTCTCCCTTGTGCAAATAGGTCCCTACTGGTCTGTGGTATGAGGAGTCGGGGTAGTCTAGTCTCTAATGGTGAGCTGTCGGCACTCGGGCTAACGACTGTACCCCGAGCACTCCAGAGTCTGGGCAAATAAGCCCCAGACCATACGTGCTCGGACTGGTCAGTTGCCCCAAGCACTACCAAGCCTCAGAGTACTCGGATAACTCTACCCCTCGTACTCATGACCAGTCGGCTGACTCGAAAGCCCGTGGGTCCTGACAGCGGGGTGTTTCGGAAAAACTCAGGGCAGACGCATCTTTTGCCTGCACGTTATTATAATCGCTCACGAGTTTACAGATTAACCATGGTGAAGTTCCTAGGTGCCGCCAACAATATCAAGGTGAAGTCCCAGGGCGAAAAGTCACAATGGATTCCCCTGACATCATTCGATCCTACTCATAAGCTAAGTTTTTCTGCCGCGTTTTCTCGGCTTTAAGGCTTTTATACCGTCCCCACGAGTAGTCTCTCGCATCAGCAATCCCGTGCACCGTTCGATCATAGGGTGGGGGCATTTCAGGGTAACGGTGTGAGCCATGGGGAAGTTCCGGGTTGTCGCTTAAAGCCTGGTCGCCTCGCCTGGTTTCTAAACCCTGGGCACCAGCCTGGCAAAAAGCCTCCCGAGTATCCTACACGCTCGCACATATGCTCGGGGGCTCCCCCACAGATGAAGGGCTAGCGGTGTGGGGGATCCTTGCTGCACGAGAGGGAAAGTCAGTGGAACTAGGTGAAAAAAGTTGGCACAATCAAACTTCCGCTAACGCCTAGCTATCTGCATAACCGTCCCCGAGAAAGTGCTCGGGCGAACCTGTAGGAGCGCCAAGACCCGAAGGCGCGCAGCCCCGAGCACCGGAGATGACTTGCGGTGCGGCGGTTTGCGCTCGGTGCCCGCCTCTCGGGGGCCTGGGGTCCTCGGGGTCCCGAGGGGCCCTCGGGGCACCGAGGCGCGGTCTGCTCAAGGTCAATTTTGACACATCCAGCTCTCGGGGGCTGGTGTCCTCGGGGCCGCCCCCAAGGGTCGGCCCGCTCTAGCGCGAGTTGGACGCGCCTGCAAAAAAAAGAAAGAAAGGTGTGGAGCCAAGTCCGCACCTAGCTTTGCATCAGCTATAAGTTCTTTACAAAATGGCTCTTCGGTCTTGAACAAAAAGCAAACAGATACAAAGGAAGCGGGCTAGTCCTCGCCACCGTCGACATCGCCGCTGGGTTCGGTAGCATGCGAGCACATGCTCTGCCACCGCGGCCGCCAGCTCGTGCCCCTCCCGAGCCGCCACATCCTTCACGGCCGCCGGCAGCGTCTCCAGCCGCCCGGCGATCGTGCCGAAGGGAAGGACGAAGTGGCCCAGGGACTCCAGGCCTTGCTCACTCGTGGTTATGCGGCCAAGCCCGGCAGCCGCCACCATACGCCACGCCCGGTCGAAGATGTCGTGCATCATCGTGGTGGCGTTGTTCCTTTCGGACCGTATCTCCGCGAGGAGATCCCTCTCCTCGGCGGCCGTCGACTCCAGTCACCGCAGCTCCTCCTGCAGCCCCTTCACCCACTCCGAGAGCTGCCGCTTGGAGGCGTTGCTATCCTCGAGGCGCTATTCCACCTCTCGGATGTGGTGGTCTCTGTCTTCTTCAATTCGGCAGACTCGCTCTTGGGCCTCTGCCTTGGCCGCCTCCAGCTGGTCGGAGACCTCTTTGCGAGCAGCCTCGACGCGCTGCTCCACTTCTCTCTCCAGCTCCCGGGTTCGCCACACCAGAGAGACCTCCCCTTTATCGAGCGCCTTCTCTCGCTGATCAAGGACGATCTCCCGCGTAGCAGCCTCGGCTTCGCAGAGGGCAACCTGCTCCTCCCGCAGGATCAGTTGATCGCCTTCATCGATGACCTCCGCGCGCATCTCCTCCAGGGACTCTTTTTCCCTGAGGATCTCCACGGTGGCTCTTTCGTGTTCGTGCTTGGTGATCTAAATCGGCGCGAGGAAGGCTTCTCCGGCTTCCGTGAGAGTGGCCTCCCGCTCCTCCAGCGCCGCTTTCTCTGACGCGACGGTGGCACGGATCTTGTCCACCATGGCATGCGCCGTTTCGAATAGCTCGGGAAAGAGCCCCTGAGGCATCCTGGCTTGGCGCATGGAGCCCCGACCCCCTGGCAGGGCAGTCGAGCCCGAGCTCGCTCCGGCGCCGGGACGGCCGCGGGGCTCCACGAGGGCAAGGATGGGCTCCCCGCCTTCGGGCACCGAGCTCCCCCCAAGAACCTCGGGCAGGCTCTCGGGTAGCTCCAGAGCAGCTGGGTCCCCGAGCTCTCCCTCGAGGAGCGCCTCCTAAGTCTCGGCCCTCACAGTCCCGGCTGTCACAGCAGGCGACGGAGTGCCAGTCGCCACGACCTCCGTCGGTGTCTCCGACACTGCCGCGCCCCGCTCGGGCGCTGCGTCCTGGATGTCGGGGATCGAACTTGGCATCGTCCGCGCAGCCTTGGCCCCCGGGACGGCCTCGGCTCTCGGGGCATCCTCGGTGCTCGGGGCGGACTTCGCACTTGGGGCGGTCTGAGTCTTCTTGGACGACCTACAAACAACACAACGAAGCTCGGGTCAATCCCCGAGCACTATATTAACCCTACAGAACAAAGTGGGAGTTGTCTTACCCTGACGAGGGCCCTTTGTACTGCCAGCATGCGGTCGGGATCTCGGCGCCGACGGCTCCTTTCTTTTCTTTTTCGCTGCCTAGGGCTGGGTGGCCCCCGAGCTCGGCTACGCCGGGCCCCTAGCCGGTTTCGATTGGGCGCTGCCTCGCCCCGAGCTGCCACCCCCGGCCGGCATCGATTGGTCGCTGCCTCGCCCCGAGCTACCGCCCCCGGTGCTCGCCCACGGGCCGGGGGCGGAGGAGGGGGTAGAGGCGATGATGAGGACGACGGGAGGGAAGGAGCCCACGCCTTCTTGCCCTTCGGGTCTGCGGGGTCCTCGCCAGCGATGCGAGTCCCTAGGGTCCTCGTGGTCATTTCCTCCTCGACGTCGCCGCCTCCCGGGATCGTCAGCGAGCCAGGCGCCCTAGCCGCATCCTTCGGCTTGATCCCCCGGGGGTCGAACTCGGGGAGCGCCGCACGGATCGTGTTGCGCTGCGGGTTCACGCAAAGCACAAGGTGCCGCCTGGGCAGCTCGGCAGAAGCGGTGTCCCCCACGCCCAGGAGAATCCGCAGCATGGCCCTCGCCGTGTCAGGTCTGAGGTTCCCACCTCGCCAATTTCCGTCCGGCCGATGTCCCGTACGCCGGTGTACACCCAGGCCGGGCGGCCACGTTCCCGCAGCGGCGCCAGCCGCCGCCGGAGGAAGTCTCCGACCACCATCGTGGCCGTCAAGCCGGCAGCCCGCAGCTGCGAGATCCTCGCCACCGCCGGCCGCAGCAGGTCGTCGTCCTCCGGCAAGAATTCCCATTTTCGCTTGTGCGCCGGTGCCGGCCCGTCGGAAAGCAGCAGCTGGGCATGCGGATCAGTGGAGATGTAGCACCAATGGTTGCGCCAGTCGTCCCATTTGTTCCACATCTCCTGTGGGATGTAGCTGTCCCCAATCTTCTCCCGAAGGCAGAAGTTGCAGCACCCCGTGGCTTCCGCCCGGTCGGAGCCCCTGCTCTTCCCTGCGGACCACAGCACGAAGAAGTGGCGGAAGAGCGCCACCGACGGCATCACCTCCACGAACATCTCGCAGAGGTGGGCGAAGATCGCCAACATTACCACGGAGTTGGGGGAGAGGTGGATGAGATGAATCTGGTATTCCACCAGCACCTCCAGGAAGAACGGGAAGAACGGCGGCACCAGGCCCGCTGCGATCAAGTTTGCAAAAATCACCATCTCCTCTGGCCTCGGCTCCGACGGGCACGTGGCCAGCCTCACCGTTGACGCCCCCGTTGGCCCTCCAGGACCAACATCTTCCGCACCATGGCCATGCTCTCCTCGTTGAGGAGGCGGGACCTAGGAAAAATGGCGTTGGTGGCGGCAGACGGCGAGGAGGCACGGCGCCTTTCGCGTCTCGACATGGTGCCGCTATGGCGTAGAAGTTGAAGGCGAAAGGGTGCAAGGAGGCAAAAAGGCGTGAACAGACAAGGAAGATGAGGAGGCGCAGCGGCGGCGGAGCATTTAAAGGAAAGAATCAAGAATTCGAAGCGTTTCACGTGCGAGCAGACGTGGGGGGCCCACGGGGCACGAAAAGCGGAACGTGGGGGACGTTTCTATTTCCCTGGCAGAGCGCGCTCCCCCATGAGGCGCAAAAATCAGAGCGTTTCCCCCGCGCGATGCTCAGAGCGGGCCGGCGTCTTCGTTGGCCCATGAAGAGAAGGCCCCGCCCCCAGCCTCGTCCTCTTTCTGGGCCGTCGCCTGGTCGCGGGCCCGGGGGCTACTGTCGGCGATACGGGGAACGGGGTCTCCTAGACCGCTAGTAGAGGCCCAACTTGACGCCACGTCACCAAGGGTGTGGGAGTCAAGAGGGGGTGCCCGGGGGAACACCCCGAGCACTGTGTCCCCTTGGCCATCAAGGGGAACCCCGAGTCGTCCCTTAAGGATGCTCCCCGAGCACCCAAGGCGACTTGGGACCCACTCGGGACGGCGACTGCCTCCCACGAGCGATGGAATGTCCTAAGTCGCGTGCTCGGGGTCCCCGAGCATACGGGAACCCCGAGCACCCCTCGTAGGACTTTTCCCAGCACACATGGCCCGACGGGTGCATTTAATGCCTGTCCGTGTGGGCCCACCTACTCCAAGTCGTTGCGGACAAGATGGCGGCATCCTGGTCAAATTACGTCCTCCCATATGATGGGCCCCGTCAGCTGTCGGTCCTGTCAGGGGATGGAGCGGTCTGACACCTTTTTGACTTTAGGACACGCCGCCGCGTGCCCAGGTGCATGCCTTCTGTCCCTGGTCAGTAGGGCCGGGGTAGTTGTACCATGGTCCGTGGCAGAGAGCATCCGGGAAGTCTTCACCTTTTGACCCAACCACGTCATGATGACCCGGATTTCAACCGCGGCGTGATAGGCACTATTCCGCTACAACAACCCTCAACCACCGGCGTGGGTCGCCCACGCCCTATCCGTCAGCAACGGTGCTGCTACAGTGTTTTTGCCTTTTGACCGTTGTGGTGACCCCCGGGTATATAAGGGGAGAACCAAGGCCATGAAAGGGGATCGAGGAAAAAGGAGAGGACGAGAAAAAAGAGACCTAAGAGATAGAAAGGAGGAAGAACATCTGTGCTTCCAGGTTGATTGTAATCATCAAAATATTCATATATACACAAAAAAGCAGGACATAGGGTTTTACACCAGGAAGGTGGCCCGAACCTTGGTAAATCATTGTCTCCATTCTAGCATCCCTGCCACTCAAGATCGACGTAGCTTCTGTTCCTGCGCCTCCCCGGCCGAATCCCAAGGGGGTCCATCCAGACCACCGACGCCGGTGTTTGTACGCCGACAGCCTCGCTCTCCAACTGCCCGACTCGAGCCTTCTCTGCCTCGAGCTCCTCCTAAAGCTTGGAGGCCCTCTCTTCAGCGGAGGCAAGCTGCTCGATGCGAGCCTTCTCCGCCTCGAGTTCCTCTCGAAGCCTGGAGGCCCTCTCTTCGGCGGCGGCGAGCTGCTCGGCATGGGCCTTCATCGCCTCAAGCTCCTCCTTGAGCTTGGAGTTTTCATCCTCCCCAGCTGCTAAAAAATAGGTCAGCACCAACAGACAGAAATGATCAAAAGAGACTCGGTCCCCTTAACCTCGAGCCCGGGTGGTCTCCTAGTGAATGTCCCTCTTCAGGGATTCAATCTCGCTCTCCTGGGCGAGCACTTGATTCTGCGTCGCCTGAAGAGGACCCTTCAGATTGTCTCACTCAGCCTTGCGCTGGCCGAGTCACTTGAAGGCCGGGAGTTGTTCTTGAAGGAACTCAATCTTGTCCCGGGATCGCTTGGCCATGTTCTGCAAAGAAAGAGCAGAGAAAGATAAGACACTCGGATTAGCAACGAAGACATCAAAGACCCTCCGCCCGACTATCCTAGTCGGCCAAAGGCTCGGGGGCTACACCCTCTAGGTGCACTGATCGTGCCCCCAGAGTGAAAACTACGAAAAAGAGAAGAACCCTCCGCCCGACTATCCTAGTCAGCCGAAGGCTCGGGGGCTACACCCTCTGGGTGCACGAACCGTGCCCCCAGAGTGAAAATAGCAGAACACAAGAAAGGAGAAACATGTACCTGCATCAGTGGCAGGAGCCTCCCGTTGACCAAGTTGGCACTCTCCCGGATCGCCTTCATCAGCATCGGCAGCTCCTCCCCAAGATTGTTAGCGGCGCCGAACACCTCCTCCCACTCGCCCGCTTCCTGGACGTCATCTATCTCCCGAAATACTGCGCTGGGCCTCGAAGGGTCCGACTGCCGGATCTGCAGAGGCTGGAGGGCCATATGGAGGTCTCTCGAGGAAGGAGGCACACGCCCAATGTCCTCCTCCACCATCGGAAACACCAGATTCCCCCGGCGGTCATGCGGGGCGGTCTGCATCTGGCTCGGCCCCGCCTGCTCCGTCATAGCAGGGGCCGGTGTCCCAGTGACGGCCTCTTCCGGCTGAGGAGCAGGGGGCGGAGTCGGCAGCGCACCACTCCGCTAAGGGGAAGACTGCGGTGGAGAAGAAGGCCATGGCGGAGAAGAAGGCCACGGAGGAGACGAAGGCCGCACGTCTGGCCCCGCCTGGCTCCCGCCCTGGCTGGAGCCCGGGGCACTCCATGGAGCCTTCGGAACATCCCCCGATCACTGTGTCCTATAGAAAACATCCCCGCTCGTTAGCTCCGAAGACAGAATGAGCAAGGAAATATTCACCAAGTGGCTTACTTGTCGGATCGAGGAACAAGGATGCGCTTCTTGGACCCCGAAGCTCGTTGCTTTTGCGCGGTGGCTGCCGGAGTCGGCAATGCCGCGGGACCACTCTGCCCCCCAAAGGCGGCACCGGCAGTCCTCTTCTCCCCCTGGGTGGGGGGAACCACGTCATCAGCCACCTGAGGGGCCTCTTTGGTGGCGGCGGCTGGAGCTGTCAGAGCTGGCGGGGCGGAAGAGTCGTCTTCGTCCTCCTAATTCTTTTCCTCAGGAGCTGCCGTTTCAACCGGCGAAGGAGCGCTGGGCTCATCCGTCACCGAGGCACCTTCCCTCGACGACTCGGCACCGGCGGATGATGGTCGGGTGCCACTTTGTGGCGGCTGCCCGCCGCTGGGAACATCGGCGTATTGGGGTTGGTTCCATACCTCCTTCTCCGGAAGGGGAGCAAAGCAACTGAACCCGAATAGGTCCTGCAAGGTCGGGATGCACAAACACAATCCAAATAAAGAATCGGCCAAAACTCAAATCGCGGATAAGCAGAGTCAGAAGAACAATCACCCACCTAGTTCGGCGGGGTTGGCGCGACTGAAGGGTGGCGGCCGCCGGGAGATGTCTAGATCTGTCTCTTGGGCCATCAGCTTTCCGACCCGACACCGCACCTCGGTCTCTGAGAGCTCATCGGCCGACTCCCGAGTCGCGTCTTGGCTGTCGGAATATCTGAACATTGGGTGCGCCTTAGTTTCACCGACTGGACTCGGCGATGGATGAAAGTGGAGATGACAATGACTCCGGAGATGCTAGTCTTAAGCACCTTGGAGAGAGCCCCCATGAGCACCATAACCGCGGGCTGCTCCCAATCCTGCGGCAAGTCGGTCCAGCTCGACTGGACCTCAGGCGGCTGACCCCGAACCCCTGAAGAGATGGCACCGGATTAGAGATGTAGAACCAATCCGAGTGCCATCCCTTATTGAAGGTCTGGAAGGGGAGGTCCAGATAAAGCTTGACGGCTCCAGGCCAGAGCTGGAATTCGGTGCCCCCCACCACTGCCGGGCTGCTCTTGCTCGGCTACGGCTTCACTATGAATAGTTGCTTCCATAGCGCAAAATGCGGCTCGATGCCGAGGAAGCATTCGCAGAAAGTAATGAAGGTGGCAACGTGGAGCAGATCGTTGGGGTTGAGATTGTGGAGCTCTAGGCCGTAGTAGTAGAGCAGTACCCGGAGGAAGGGGTGGACCGGCACCGAGAGCCCCCGGTGGAAGGAGGCATGGACTACGATCTCGCCGGTGTTCGGGGTCGAAAATTCCTCCCCGCCGGTAGCGCGCCACTCTACCAGCTCTTTCGCTGGCAGCACGCCCGCGGTCACCAGAGCGTTCAGCCGGATTTCAGTTGCTATAGATTTCACCCAGGGAGCCATCGGGTTGACGGAGCAGCTGGCCTCTCCGAGACTTGCCCACACCAGCACATCCTCCTCTTCTTCGACTGGATCAACCGTCCAGACGGGAGAGTGCATCCAGTGCCGCCGGATCCAATCTAGGGTTGCTATGAGGCGCCTAATTAGGGTTTGGCCGGTTGGAAGGAGAGGCGGATGCAAGGGATGGCAATGAGAGGAATCTATGCGGCGACAAGACAAATGTGGAATCGGCAGCATTCTGATTTGCGGCGCGGTGGTGTTCTTAGTAAAGTGGGAAGACGAAAGGTTCGAGCACGAAAGAGACAAAACGTGAAGGAGAACAAGTGTGAACGGATCGAGTTAAAAAGCAAAGACAGTTGCACGGGAGCGAAATTTTCGCCCGCGGGATGACCCTTCCGCTTCTACAATATGACTCACCCGCATTCACCGCGCGGCTCTTCCGCTTCAACGGCGTCAATGTCTGTTTCCGGATTCTGCGCAATCAGGGTTTCAACGGTTAGCCCTCCAGGGATAACGCCCGTTTGAATACACCCCCCATAAAAAGCAAACGGTAATGTGCCCTCAACGGGTCACTAGTCGGTTACCGAATAACTCAGAATCGAACGTTATGGTTTGATGGGTTTCAGTGGTTGGCCTCCAGGGGAACGCAATCACTTGAATACACCCGAGTGAAGGGCAGATGTGGTGTGCCTTCAGCAGGCTGCTAGTCGAATGCCGAGCAACTCGGAGCCACCGGTTTCTTCACCCGGACATTCCGGGAAATTTACCCTGGAATCTCCGGGATCTGTAACTTCCGGATTTAGTGGAACGTCCGGATATTAGGCTCTGCCACTCGGGATCGAGACGCCGCAACTTGTGTTCTGGTTCTGATGTGAATTTCCCCCCGGAGGGACACTAGCTGGGCCCGAACCACTCGGGAAACCAGATGCCACTTGGGAAATCAGTCGGATTCATGGTATGTCCCCCGCTGGGCTATCAGCCGGTCTCCTTCTGCTGGAAATGACTAGATACCACCAGAACTTACCCGTTATTAACTCAACTACCATGATATTCCTGCCCGACGGGTGAATATTACTTGGCTAACAATCTCTACTCTACAGGGGCTCAATAAGTCCCTCACAATCTTCATGCAGACCATGACATGGTGCGCTCAGGCAGATGCCACTCGGGAAAACGAAGAAGGCAAAGGCACCCGACGTGGATGTTATCACGAGAAGTCGCAGCTAGATCGTGAAGGACTCGGGGGGCTACTGACGATGGCATGGCACCTGGGTATCGTCAAGGAGGATAAAGCCGGCCCTCTGGACATAGGGTGGGCCAGGCCGATAACTCGGAGTCCGATTTCTACACGGGGGGCGCTTCATCGACTTGGAGTACAAGATAGGGATAAACACTTACCCGGCAATCCCGGATTCTGTTGTACCCAATTAGGAAACCAATCTGTAAGCGATCAGGACTCTTTTAATCCTACCCTGGTCGTTTATATAAGGCCAGGTAGAGATGCCCTAATCGGCAAGTTCTGAGGAGTTCTCATAAGTTCCCATACTCTTTACACATATAGCCTAAGCAACCTAAAGATCTGTTCTCAAGGTCCTGCGGCACTCGGGATACAAGCAATACCATCCACCAAACACAGGACGTAGGGTATTACCTCTCCTTGAGGGCCTGAACCTGTTTAAACTTTGTCTCCCGTGTGCACCCATCTAGATCTGCTGTGCGTACGCCGCTCCGCATTCATTATTGCCAGATTATAACACCGACACTAGGCAAGTGGATATTTAAGTTATTGTCTAAGGATGGGATATGGCAGGAGTGTTATCGAATAAATACTTAGGATCCAAACACCTCTCCCAGGTTAAGTGGGAACCAGGGGACTGTCATTTCTAGGTTGGTTTAATAAAGGTTAAGCGGTACTTTTCTGCTTTGGTACCTTCAATATCAAATGCGGCACCCAAATAAGATTCTGGGAGACACCTCGCTCTGTGGCCAGTATCCAAGTTTGTTCCATATTGTGCGTACCTTTCCGCCAAATGTCTCTTTTAGGCGAGATCTAATTGGACCTAAATTAGTGGAGTGGAACGATCTGCTACAACGTCTTACTAATGTTAATTTATCAAAACGGAGAGATGAGTTCCGATGGAACCTGTACCAGACCGGGAAATTTTTGGGGTTAACTCTATGTACATTGCTCTTGTGGTCTAATAATGAACATGCAACTTTGTAAGCTAAAAATTCCACTAAAGGTGAATATTTTTCTATGGTATATGCGAGGAGGTGTAATATTGACCAAAGATAACCTTCTAAAACGCAATTGGCAGGAAAATAAAAAATGTAGATTTTGTTACAACGATGAGACTATTAAACATCTCTTTTTTATTATAAATTTGCTCATTCTGTATGGTCTATTGTTCAAGTGGCAACCAGTTTGTACCCACCTCGCAATGTTTCACATATGTTTGATAACTAGTTGCGGGGTATCGGTGCAAAAGGGAGAGCCCATATCCTGGTCAGGGCAGCAGCTCTTTGTTGATCTCTATGACTTTACAGAAATGATGTGGTCTTTGACAAGAGAAAAATTATTTCTCTGTTGCAGGTTATTTACTTATGTACAGAATGACTCCATTCATGGTCTTGGTTTTAATGACTCCATGACCGGGAGCTGGTACTGGAAGCTTGTGGGCAACTGGAATGGGTGGCCAGGGAGGTGCTTACCTAACATGGATCACGATCTAGGCTTTGGATTGACGCCCCTCCACCTTACTGTCTTTTTTTTCATGTTTTTGACATCTATGTTACTTCGTGTACTTTGTGTTTGATTGTATGTATTTATATATAAGTCAGGAGTAAAATTATGTGACTGTATCAACTTGATGCGATGATATATTCTTAATAGAAGCTTCCATTATTGAAAAAGAAAGAATTACCTATCACTGTTCCAGAGCTTTCATATTTCTACTTTTGTCTGCCGAAATCTAAATAATGCAGCAGATTTGGATATTCCAGTTGCATCCTACTACGCTAGAACATGGTCAACTGATTCTTACTAAATCTTAACTTTGGCCGCGAGCAGAACTGCAATAATGCTGATTCTCTAGTAGCATTGATCAACTAGTGTGTGTTTATATACGTGTATATATAGACAGACATACACACTCAACAATTATAGTTAGGGCTCGCTTTAAGCTGCATGCGATGTATCTCTAGTTTGAAGGATTGATTCAATCGTGTATGATGAGCTCGATCTCACGAGTAATTATAGAAGATTGAAAAGGTTTACTTTTCAGGCCGAATCAGCATGGACAGGAGCTAGCGAGCTTGACAGTGTCCACGTGATCAATTAGACCACTTCTTTCTAGATAGTAGGTATCTCCGGCTGATCATCAAAAAGCGGAGAGTGCATGCAAAGGATAGCCCGAGCAAATTAAGGCAGAATCTTGGAGCACCTTCTGTCAAGAATTGGGTACCGTCTCCCTTCTCTTTCGGCTCTGTTTGATGGATGACTAAAGTAGCTTTCCGCACTATTCATCCGTATGTGGGGCTCAACACATATGCTTCACTGAGCGCTCCGCATATTCTAGATTTATTCCTCTATGTCATGATATACATCGTTTCAAATAATGATGCGGTAACCAAGTTTACATTTTGATCATAATTTCTATGAAAATATATTTATTTAAATAAAAATAAGAAAAGATTCATATAAAAAATATTTCATGATAGAACTGGTATTATCAATATATTGATGTTAATAATTTTTTCTATATTGACAATCAAATTTCAAAATATTTAGATAATGTAGATTCTAGAAAGACATGTATACATGACATAGAGGTAGTATATGACATTCCTGGTTTTGCTAAGTGCCCGCCTTGGACATACCGCAACAAAGTCGCTGTATTTAAAAGGGAATCTTTTTTTTTGGTTTTGCCACAAGGAGATGCCTATTTCTTCACCTTGCCATTATTTTTTGCAACATTCCGTTTTGCTATTATTCCGTTAGGCGAGCTTTTATTTTTGCCATTGCCATCAAAACGTTAGTCAAAGTGGTCAAAGAGGATTGTGCCCTAAATTCTGTTAGTTTTGTGAAAACCTGAAACATTTGGAGTATATTATGATTACAGTTTCACTCAACGTCTCGTTTAGAAAGGCGACTGTTGGGCCCAAACTAGAAGTCTGGAAAGCTCGTGCAGCGAGTAGCCAATGTTACGCTTAGTCTATAAGTGACTATTTCATGTAAAACTTACATTTTGATGTATAATTTTTTGTTCAGTCCATATAGAGATCTCTTGTGTATCTTTTAGTTAGAAACCAACGCTTGTGGCGTTTAGACATCCTGTAAAGATAAAGATTTTTGTGTGATATTTCTATAAGGATGGTGCTAACTAAGAACAACTTGGCAAAACGAAATTGACAAGGCAATAAAAAAAATGTTTTTGTGATGAGTACTAGACCATCCAAAATCTATTCTTCGAATTAACTTAGTTCACTCATTTTGCATGCGATTTGACCTATTTAGCTTTCGACCATCCAATATGTTTGAGAATTGGTTGACGAGATTAAATCCTCTGAAAGAATCTAGAGAACCGATTAGAGGGAGGTGAATAGGAGATTATTAAAATTTTATTCTAAAATTACTTTTTACACAAGTATCTCTATAACACTAAGCAGCCCTAAGCAAAACCTATCATACTATTGATTAATACAAGATAAGAACAAAAGTATGGCACAAGTATAAGAGTTAGAAGGCAAAACTCTAAGCAAACTAACAGCAGATATACAACAAAACAAGTATGAAAACGAGTATTTGTGATTATAAATGGAAAAAACTTAAAATTAACAGAAAATTTGAAATACTAATAAAAAATTAAATATATTGTGTGGAATAAGAAATGAACAAAATCCAAAGTTCTCGTGGTACAGACAAAAAAGTTCTTGTAAAGTAGAAGATTATCGAGTCCAACGAATTAGTAAGAACCAGCTAACCGTGAATAAGGACATCCGGCCAGAAAAAGGAGACCCACAAGAAAGTGAGAAGACAGAAGAAAAAAATGAAAGGAAAAGAGAAGAACTATATTTTCGAGAGGAAAAAGAAAACGAAGAAGACCTAGTCCGGTATCTTTTTTTCTTGAACATGCTACGGCCCGTAGGTAACGTGGACTCATTGGGCATGGAAGAAAAAATATTAAGAATACAGCCCACTGCACACTCCATGTGGAAACACCCGTCCATCAAATTAATGGGCCGTGGCCGCAAGAGCGGCACGTAGCTACACGCTGCGCGCCGGGTATATAGCACTGTCTCTGTATGTAGATAGGCCGGTTTAAGGTGAGACAACCATGCCAACTAGCCCAGTAACGAAACCATTGGAGAACCAAGCTACGTCCTCGGGTTTTATTTTGTTTTCTATAGTCATTTTTTGTTCTGGGTGGTCACTCTTTTTCCGACAAAATGTTTCGACACATGTATACATGTTTATTTTTAATATGTTTTTAATTTTTTCTTGTAATCACTATCTGTTTTCTATATAGCCACTTTTTTTTACCAATAATACTATATTAGAACATTTTTCTTGTACCAGTGATTGATGGAACAATTTCTTAAAACATGTTCTATATGACATGGTTTAAATTCTTAGTGGACTGGTCCAATGACCGACCCAAGCTTACAGGTCGCTCGAGCGCTATATATTGCCCACCCCTTGTTCTCGGGGTCTTGCACACCGGGAGAAATTCTATGGTCCGGCTTGCCAGATCAAGCGACGGCGGCGTTCTTCACGTCACTACCTCCCTGAAGGCGTCGTCTTGGTGTTCTCGACCCGGGCAACCAGCTGGAGGCTGACCTAGGGCTTGAGGGACCGCGCCCCCAAGGTATGTGTCCCAGTGGTTGCGAGTGGATGCCGGGTTGGCGTCCCGGGTCCTGGTGGATGTTGGCGTTGCGACTTGTACGGCAACGACGGTGGTGGCGAGCAGAGCTTGGGCATTGTGCGGATTCGACCGCGGATGGCCTTCTGGCGTCGACGGTCTGGTGTGCCAGTAGGGTTTCTGTACATTGGCCCTCCTTTGGTGGTGAAGTCGGAGCTGTATGTTGCGGGGGTCGACACGGCGGCGACGATGACACATGAAGGGCGGCTTCGGTGGGCGATACTTTGCTGCCGTGGTGGGCTTTGTCGGGGCGAGGCTTGCAACCTCCCTCTGCGAGGCTTGTCTCCAATTGGAGCTGCCTTGTCCTCGACGCGAGGGCCGGCTGTTTGGCATGGGCTGGCTTGATCTTCGCGTGTCTGTGATGGCGTTTCGAGGCTTCGGTGCCCTCGGTGGTGAAGTCGGAGTCGTCGGGTCGCAGTGGTGATGGGTGATGACGATGACGTCGTGGTTGGCTTCGTTGTTTCGTTTCTTCGTAGCGGTGTGCGGCGTGTTGTGCTGGTGGCCAGGTCTGTTAGGTACTCTGAGTCATGTGTGGCTATGGGCGTGTATAGCGGTTTTTGCTCGGTTTTTTTCAATTAACTGGACAACTCTTTTTCAGCTTAATTAATTAATGCATAATTGTGTTTGGAAAAAAAATGGTGGCATACGCGTACACCGTTAAGTGGGACTGTGCGTATCCACATTCTGAAAGCTTGAGATCTCCGATCAAATATTCTAGCATGGTGTGTGAGTATGTGCATCTGCGTCATACCTTTAAGAAAACATTGCTGCTTGAAGATGACCTCGGTTTTCAAAAGGTCCAGTTGACACACTTCTTTGCCGTCTGTCTTGGTTAGCTGCCGCTGCCACCTGCTAACAAACCTCATTACATTACTGTAACACAGCGATCCCTCATTTCTCTACCACCGTTCCCTTCGCCCGCGCGATTTTCATTACGGGATGGGCTACTACGACCGTGACCCGTTCTCTGCGGCAGCAGCCTGGTCCCGTCCAAAAACTTCATATCTTCTGAGCCTAACACGCCGGCGGTCTCTCGTTGTCAGCTGGCCTGTCATCAGGGCAGTATTTATGCTCGCCCTGCCGAACTCATTCTCGATTTTGCCGTGCTTGGGCTGCGCCTTGCTCCATTTAGTCGTCCACTCAAACAAAATGAATGTACCGTCAGTTTGTAGCGTGGAAGGTGAGCAGTAGAAGTTCACAAGTTACTAGAGGAGTAGTAGTTTCGGAAGTAAAGACTCGATGACCGACGACTGACGACGTGAGGTTCACCTGTGCCTGCCTCATCGCTGTCGGTCTAGGTGCCAGGTATGGGTGATCGATTGCCCATACGGCTCGACCCAGCGCCACTGTCACGTTGCTTCTTTCTGGGGTTGCATTCGGACATCTAGATGCAACCGCGCACTGTACCGTAAATGTATTACTTAAAACGTCATGAATTTTTTTTAAAAGTCGACAATATGTACATAACATCTATCTATTATGGCACAAAAATTTGGATTTAAATTCGATCTATATATCAAGAAAAAAAGTTTAGCTATGAATAATACCAACTGAAATAAATAGTACTATGGTGTTGTTGTTACTATTCACATCAAATTTGTCTTGTTTATTTTTTTGACACGTTGATATTATTTAGATCGGTATTGTTATGCCATGTATTGTGTGAATGTTTATGATTCTTTTTCATATTTTTTATGACTTTTTAAAATAGTAAATTTAGACCTGAGTGCATCTAAAAGTACGAGCGTATATACAAGTCACTACCCATCTTTCTCCGACCGATCATGGATGATCTCTAATACTACTATTGATGCACATTTGTGCTGTAAATTCCGCCGAATTTTTTTTGTTTTCGCCAGTAAACAAAAGTCTATTTTCAACCATTTCACTGTTTTCTCACTTCTCAAGTTTGACAACCACCCATTGGGCCACACTAGATTGTCACTCTCCTCGGTCAACAACAATTGACTGGTCTAGGCTCATCCAAACTTCAAAATGAAAGACTAAAGTCCCAGTAACCACTATGATGTGTCGCTGTTGTGAAAAGGTAGTTGTAGAAATAGAAAAAAGTTGTTTGGACAAATGATTAAATAAGCAAAAACTGATTGAGCAAATTAATGAAATTACTATAATCCACCGTAATACTAGAAACACCCTAAGACCATGTACAATGCAGGTGCTTAGACAGGTGCCTCAGGAAAAAAACCTGGTTTTTTGTGAGAGGTGCTTAGACAGGTGCTTAGGAAGGGCGACGGAAGCAAAGTTAAGCACCCGGTGCTAGGCTGGTGCTTAGGGTGACATAGGTGACAGGTGATTCAACCGGTGCCTAGCAAATAGTACTCCAAGAAGCACAAATAGTACTCCACACAATGCAGCGTTGCATTGGAGATAACAGGTGCTAGAGTAGGTGCTACACGAATATTAAAGCAACTTAAGCACCATATAAAGCACTCTGCATTGTAAGTCACATATTTTTTTGAGACGCAACGCTACTCTCTCTCTTTAAGCACCGAGCTATAAGCATCCTGCATTGTACATGGTCTAAAAACAATCCAGGTCGGGAGGATGATAATACAAGTCAAAATGTAAAGTTAAGAAAAAAGATTTTCCACAAAAAACAACAAATTCTAAAAAGAAAAGGCGTAATGTTGGTGCACAAAACGAATGGTCAGAGCCAGAGCGTAAAGTTGATAGCTAATGTCCAGAATTTTTTCACATCGATCACTATTCTGAATATTGAAGTTGGTAATGCAACAGTGGTAACGGTGGTTCACTCGTGCCACCTACCCTGTTCAACCTCGTTGAAGTATCTCTATGGAAAACAAAATAACACCTCTTGATAAGCACTTCAATAAAAGTTATAACTTAGGTCACAATGAAGCTCAATCTGGCACTGTGGTGAAGACAAAGAGGACAACGAGTAGGCCGTGCATAGCGGTAGAAGTGCAATGCCAACTGAGACGGAGCTCGAGCAAGTGCTACCATGGAGTGAGGAGCATGGAGTAGGTTATATTGCCTCCGACCATCCACTGGCTAGGCCAAGTCATATGTTTACCTTTCTTTTTCATCCGCAATCAACTGGTTACCGGTCAACTTCGACAATATATACATCACCAACCATGCAGTTTTCTGTGATATTATTGATTGGTGGTCTTTGGCTTCCAAACGCGTTCACAGAAAATCGACATAGTCACTTCAGCGGTGTTGTTATCAATACCATGTGGAGTATCTGAAAAGAAAGAAACCGACATATCTTCCAAGGAGAATCCACTATTGCCCTCCATATAGCCCTCCTTGCCAAAGAGGCCATTAACCTTAGAACCCTAGCCTTTGAACCATCATAATTTGTTTTCCCTTTGTATTCTTCTTTCGGACCTCGTTCGCTCTCTCCCATTTGAGGGTCTTTATACATAATACTATTTCTTTTTTACTTAATAGAATGGTAGTGCTTTTGGATCTCTCGTTTACTAAGGGATGACCTGTTGAGCACTTAGCCGGCTAACCCACACATGACAACACATTACGCCCATGCGATTTATCAACGCTTTGTTTTTTTTTCTTGTGAACTTGATTCATCTAAACTTTTTTTAGGCCTAGTGTCAGGCACGTACGGTCCCGTTGCGGCTCGAGAGAGATTGCGAGAGAAGCCTATAAAAGACGGCATGCCTGGCTAGCCTGGCAACCAAATCCAATCCCAATCCCAATACCAATCTGACCTGTACTGTACGTGCTCTATTTTTAGTTCCGCTTCTATTCTCACCCCTGAACCGAATCCCACCACCACCCACCCATGTACCGAATTTTTTTATAAATATTATTTTTAAAACCAAGAATTCGAGATATATGTGTCTGGTTTTAGAAATTTCAAAACTACCACCCTGTCGGCCATCGGTGAGCCGACAGAGGACTTATCATCCCACTATCAGCCGACAGGGGGCTTGTCGTCCCACCGTGGACCGACAGGCTCCTGTCGTCCGACCGGGCACCGATTTGTTCTCCTGTCATCCAACTATTAAAAGACAGGGGCATATTTTTATAAATGTTAGTTTTGAAACAGTAAAATTGAGATATATGTATCTAGTTTGCGCAATTACGAAAATAGCACCCTGTTAGTCAGATGACAAAGGGGGATTGTCGTCCCACCGTGTAGCGACTAGCCCCTGTCGTTCGACCGGCCACCGAGCGCGCGCCGAAAGCAGTTGACACGATGCCAGTCGTCCGACGGTCGAATGACAAGCCCGCTGTCGTCCAATGAGAATGTATTCTCCCCTGCTTGCCGATATGGCCTGACACGATGGTTGTCGTCCTACCGTCGACCGACAACCCCATGTCGTTCGACCGGCCACCGAGAGCGCACCGAAATAGCCTGACACGATGCCTGTTGTGCAACGGTCGAACGACAAGCCCTCTATCGTCCAACGGTCGGACGACAGGGCCTTTATCCCCCCCGCTGCCCTGTTTATTCACCCCTGATAGCCGATATGCTTCACCACCCCCGCCGCCCTATTTATTCACCCCCCCTCCACCTGTCTCTGCCTCCCACCCACCCACGAAAAATTCAGAAATCGATAGAGAGGAAAGGGGTTAAGGGTTCGGGAGCGAGGCGAGAAGAAAGAAGTTCTTGGAAGTGGCAAGGAGGAGAGAGGGGACATTAGGGTTCGGGAGATGAGGCGGAAGAGGGATCTCGGCAGCGGGGCGCGTGTGAGGTAAATAGTTGCGTTATTTTTTTGTTAGTTTCCTGGAAATAGTAACTATGCCCGTATTGCAAAATGGTTAGAAATGGCTTCATCTAGTGCTGACGAGATGCCGAAGGAGAAGTTGTATGCCAACATGCCACAGGTGTCAAAGTTCCCCTTTGCTGATGTCAAGATCCGTGCAAACTGATGAAGTCGCAAGAGTTCTCGTACACGTACAAAAGAAGGATCTTTATATGTGCTAACTACGACGAAGAGCCACCGAAGGTTGGCGTGTTCAGACGGCGTGAAAGGGTAAAACTCGCACATACCCGCATTTGTAACATGATGCAATACTATGGTAACAGTCGTTTGCTTGCAGTCTCCACCTACTATATGTGATTACATACAGTGGCCGGACAGTACCCAGTCGAAAGAGGCTGAGGAAGAACTCATGTAAAAGGTTGACTGTAGTCGAGATTACCTTCTGCAATGCATGCACGAGGAAGAGGAGGAGGAGAAGAGAAAACGTTGGCAGGAGACGCAACGCAAAGAAAAGGAGGAGGCGGAACGTCGAGCTGCGGAGGCACGTGAGGCCGAAAGGGTGAGGAAGCGCGAGATGGCGCATCACGTGAAGGAAGAAGGAGAGCAAGCTCATGCTCATCGTATGAGGAAGGGAAAATATCCCAAAGGCCCTGAATAGTTATTTCAATGTTCTATTAGGTTGTTCGGTTGTATGCAAATGTTATCCTACTGTGTTGTCACGCCATGTGTAGTGCTGACGATGTTTCGAACTCTAGCTTTCGAAGAATTAAACAAAGTGTTCCATACAATTCAGTAGAACTAAGATAGATAAAATCCAAAAGGAAATGGTCCAAAGTACGGGAAAAGAAAACTAATCCTGTTCGTTTCCCTGGTCAGGTCCTCCTGGGCCTCCCTCTCGTGCGGCGGCTCTACGAGTATGACGACGTGGTCTCTTGCGAGGACCGGAAAGTGTCAAGGGCTGTGTCGGCTGTGGGTGACGGTGACCCCTGCCGTAAATCGACTCGTCCAGCTGACTAGGCGGTGACTGTGTGACCTGCGTGGGTGGTGGTGGTGAAGTCTAAAACGCTAGGAAGTGAGGAACAACCCCTAAAGCATCCGCTTGGTTCCACAGGTCGCTGTAGTCAACAATATCTGGTGAACCCGTAAACGCCAAAACGGGAACCGTGTCACCTATAGTAAACAATTTTATTTAGTAATATAATCCAACAAAAAAATTAAGCGCATATTAGTAATACGAGTATACCTGTAGTGTGGATCATCACAGACTGGGGACTGTACCATCAACGACTCGGTACTGTACGGCTCCCAGATCACCTGACTAGGGTGCAAGGTATCAAACTGCGCTGTGAAGGCTGGGTAGCAGTTCCTGACCTGTTCGCTAGCATATCGTACCTGTCCGGAATGAAAATAATTAATAAGAAGTGAAAGATCGAGGTTTATCGACTAGAGGGGGGTGAATAGGAGATTATCAAATTTTAACAAATTTGTTGCTTAGTATGCAATAGGTGAAGCAGTTTAAAGATGAAGCAGCAGAAAACAAACAAGATTCAATTCTAATGAGGAACAAACACAAAGCAAAGAGCTGAAATCGAAGACAAGAGGATTTAACCCGAAGTTCAAGTTATTGGCAACAACTCTACGTCTTCGTTTGGAGAGGCTGAGCACTTAGCTCCGAAGACACACAATCTTCACCTTTTTCTCCTTGAGGTTGTGTCCACTTAGGATCTGCTCAACACTCTTGGTGGATCTTGAGGTGATCCCCGGACCTTCACAAACGTTGGAGGCGATTCCACAAGTTGGAGCTCTTCCAAGACACCTAGCCGGCTAGGAGATGCCAAATCTCCAAGAGTAACAGCTCAGATCTGCTAGGTTCGAAGAAGTTCTTGCTTGAATGCTCAATCCAAGTCTCAAATCTCTCAAATGCTTTCCTCTCTCAAAGGGGATCTCAGGAGTCAAAGAGGAAAGGGAACACACAATGGAGAGAGTTGCTTTTTGCGCTAAGTGTCCTCCCGAGCCCGCAGGGGGTCGGGGGCTATTTATAGCCTGTCTGCAGAAAAGAGTCGTTGGACTTAGAGATTCTCTTCCGGTCCAACCGGAAGACAAACCCGGTAGCACCGGGATTCAAACCAACGGTCAGATCTGAAGAACAACAGATGCACAGCGAAAGGCTTCACCACGAAGGCGGTAGGTCCGAAGGAAACGCGGTCACACCGGGATTGAAGAATGTGCTCACCAGAGCAACTTCCAAAAGCAAATCCCGGATGTGCCGACTTTGAGGGCGGTTGTGCCGGGTATGAAGAAATGGCACATTCTTCCTCACAGAGAAGAAAAACGGCCCAACCAGAAACATAACCCGGTACATCCGCTTCAACGGAAGACATAGGTCCAGAAGATGTTCTCGGTGCAGCCGGAAGACAGAACCGGTGCAACCGCAGACACATGAAGAATAGGACTTAGTCTAAGACAAACTTGGCCCTAAGTCCAGAAGAGATTCCCGGTGCAACCGGAAGACAAGACCGGTGCAACCGCGGACAACTCAGAAGGCGACTTAGACTAGGGCATCAAAACGACCTAAGTCCAGAGAGGATTCCCGGTGCATCCGGAGGACAAACCCGGTGCAACCGCAGACAAACGAACAGGACTTGGTCTAGGGAAAATAAGCATATTCCGGTAGCACCGGACTCCCAAACCGGTCGTACCGGTTTCCAGAATATGAAACTAGGGCAAACCCTAAGCGGCAGGGTTCCCTAACTCTCCAACACAGAGACCATTCTCAGCAGCACCGGATTCAAGAACCGGTCATGCTGCAATTGAAGCTCTTCAAGGTTGAGACCACTAAGTCCTCAAACCTTGCAACAGAGGCCAATCCCGGTACAACCGATTCTTCAAACCGGTACAACCGAGAGTCACTGTCTGTGTTTCAAAAAGAGATTTCAAAAAGGATTTCTTTGAGATTTGGACTGAGCACTTAAGAAGATCCTTCCTAGAGCATAGCTATCTGACCCCTCTTAATAGGCGGCTTGTCCTATGCACTCAAATGATCTTTGATCATATAAACACTAGAAAATCTCCACTAATCTTCTAGATCCAAGCCTTTCTTCAACATCAATTTTTAGGGGTCGTCATTCATCGATTAAACCAATCACTTGGGGGCTAATCACCTGTGTACACTTAGTAAACCATTAGTCTCTTAATCGTTTGTCATTAATCATCAAAATCAATTAGGGGTACTAGATGCACTTTCAAGAAAGCAAAAAGCCAAAACATTTTTGTAAGAAACTATATTTAGTACAAAATTAACCCGTTTCCGTGTCCAGAGGGTCCTAAAAGTAGGCATGTCGATGAGGTCCCCGTCCCCATGGTACTCTCTCTCGTCATACGGTACGTCAAACTGCACGTCTGGCCATCCGATCGGGAATCGCTCGTACAACCACAGCAGCAACAAAAGTGGGCAACCTAGTATCGCCGACTTCTCGGCACGCCTCCTGCAAGCATTGCATATGGCTCTCAAAGTGGCGGCCAGGACGGCTGAACCCCAACTCCTCTGAACTATGTCCTCGTGGCAACGTGAGTCTGCAATCTCCCGCGCTATTCCGATGTAGCGAGCTCCACGATGTTCACGTGATTGGACGTGAACATCACCTTGTCGAAGAGCCACAAGATGTACGCCTCTAGACAACGGTCAACATGCTGGTCCATAAGCGCGACAGCAGGGTAACCTAGCGCGCCGATCTACATGCAATAAAATGACATTAGAAAGGTAATAAAATTTTGAAAGTAAGTTTACAATGGATAATAAAGGCAAGCGGAGTTACCTGAAAGTTGCGCAACCACCGCCACATAGGCCCATTTGCATCTCGGACCAAATCCCCGACCCCCTGAGCAACACCAGCGAAACGGAACACTATGTCCTCATGCCAACCTACTGGAGGCTCCAACGGAACTGCGGCTCCAGCCAACGGTAGGCCCAACAAGAACGAGACTGCTCATTGTACTGCTCTCGTGGCTCCGCATCATCATCATCTTGCGGCATGAGCCTCCACTCTCCCGCAGTAGCCTCAACCATCCGTGCCAGGGGTAGGAGACCCGCCCAAGCCAACCTGTGAATCAAGTACATAACAATAAAATTAGTGTGAAGTTATATAATACAAATTAGTTCGAACAATGTACATAACAACGAGACCCACCTGTCAACCCAGTCTGGCTGTATCATCCAATCCTCCTGAGGTATGCGAGTGATGAGCACAGGGAGCTTTTGGCCCTCCTCCAGTAGCCTCCCCCGGTGTTGTATGTCAACCGTATGGTCCAGAAGACGGTACGTAGCCATACCTGCGGTAATAATGGATTCATGCAAATAGAAACTTATGGATTCATACAAATATAAACTTACGGAATCACACGAAGGGATACAAACTTATGGAAACATACCGGAATTACAAACTTAAGGATTCTTACAGGAAATATGAACTTACAGGAAATACAAACTTACAGGAATACAAACACAATTTTAATTCAACACAACACCAAATGAACCAAGTTGTACGAAACAAACTAATTTGAAAGTACAAATTCTTAAATAGCATTTGAACGTTCTCCTGCTGCGCTTCCACGCACCAATGTGGTAGCGTCACCAGAAGTATCCCCTTGGGCTTGTTTCTGTAAGTCAGGACAGTATTTCTTTCTATGCCCATACTTAGAGCAATGCATGCACTGTCTAGTTAGACCACCAGCCTCCGATTGGTCCATGTCGTTACGAATACGACGTACCTGCCGTCGACCTCGTCTTACTCAGAGTAGACTTAAATCTGGGATGTATTCCCTTTGAGCCTCATTTACCTTGTTGAAGTTGTCAACCGCACAGAATCCACTTATCTCCCCGCTCCAAGTATGGAGTACAGACTACTTCAGATAATACTGTGACACGAACGAGATTGACTCCATCCCTATTTGGCCACATGCAGCCAGCACATGAGAGCAAGGTAAGTGTAGCAGCTTCGGTTTGTTGCATGTGCACCTGCAAGTGGGCGTGCCTTCCATTCCAATTATAACCTCATGCGTATCGTTCGCAGCCCCAAAACCAGATTTATCCCTCAAACGTATCTCGTACCTCCTTTCTAGATTCCCAATGTTGTAGACTGTGTGCCCCAATCTCTTTTGAATCTTATCCTCCATGTATTTCATGATCTTTGCACAGTACGAGGTCGCAGGAAAATTGTTCATATGCAGTGCAGCGTTTTTGTACCTCTCTTGAAAGTACCTCAAGGTGCCATACATCGCACCCTCCACGATAGCAGTTAGAGGTAAACCCCGCTGACCTATAAGCACAAAGTTTTACACCTCCGCAAGGTTTATCGTCATGATGCCGTACCTAGCGCCATAAGTGTCATGAAGCAAAGACTACTTCTCAGCCGGCTCTTTCTCTATTCATTGAGAGAAACTCTTTATTTGTTTTCCCTTCCTCCTCCTCGTACCAGGAGGGTCAATTGCTGGAATTGGGCAGAGCTCCCGTGGCTCTTCTTCCGGGCTAAGTTCCAATTTTTTTCTTACGATCATTGATCTCGCGTTTAGTAAAGTCATCGAGCTTCGCCCACAAAGTTTTGTACTTCTTCTCCTGGTTCTGCTTGGACAACCTCTTGAACAGATTCATGAGGCGCTTATTTCTGAACTGGCTGAAGAAATTAGCCCCTAGATGGCGCATGCACCAACGGCTTTGCAGGTCTGGCCAAGGTTGATCTTCATCCGTCATTGGTTCCTGCAGTGTCTTCACGGCTTTTAGTATGCCAGGATGCCTATCATGAATAACACATACGTTCTCCCGATTCTTCACTACTTCATGTTTAAGCTGCCTGAAGAAGCATAACCAGCTCGAGAAGTTCTCACCCTCAACGAACGCCATCGCCAATAGCAGGATCTGATTGTTGCCATCCACACCAATCGCCGTGAGGATCTCCCCTTGTACTTGCCTGTCAGAAATGTCCCATCCTTGCACAGCACTAGACGACAATGCCTGAAAACTTCAATGCATGCACCGAAAGAGAAGAAAGCTCGGTTCAGCACTTTATAGGCTGGAAAATACGGGTTCATCGAGTGCTAGATGTCAACATGTGTCCCTGGGTTCCGGAGGAGAAGTGTATAAAGCAGACAGGGCAGATTATCATAGGAGTCATAGAAAGTTTTCTCCTTTTTTGGTGGGTTTCGGGCGTTTTCATGGTGGGGGTGGTGGTGGACTCTCCTGGCTGCAGGGACACTGATAAAGTTGGTGTACACGGCGAGCTGCGGTGGCGAGGCGGAGCTGCGGTTCGCGAGAGGCGGCGGCTGGATGAGTGCTTCGAGTTCGTCAGGGCCGAGGGGCTCCTCCGCTGCAATGGTACGTACATACGTCGCCGGTTGCAGCGCTGGAATTGATCGATTGATTCTCTGACTCTTTTGGTTTCGTAGTGTCGAAGGTTTAGACTGCTACGCAGTGCAGAGACTGACGAATTGGGTAACCTGTTCCATGGGAAAGTGTGTAGGATAATATGACAAGAGGCTTGATGAACAGCAGTTGATTGCTCAGGAGATAAGGTGTTCCTCAGCGCACTCGGAAGTTTGTGTTGTAGCGCCTGATCAACTCTAGGAACTACAGCTTCCTTTATTCTTGGAAAGGGAGTACTTTAGATTTTTGTTAAACTTGAGTACTCTAGAAATTAGTTGTAAGCACAGCCAATGGCATTTGCAAGCGTTCTATTCTATGATGCAATGTTTACCTGTGTGATAGAGTACTGTTTTTACTGTGGATAATTAGCTATGCAATTTAGTATCATTCTTATTGCGGGTTAAATTGTATTTTTTTTTATGCCAGGGACAATGACAGGGTCAAACAAAGAAAATATGACACTGAAGGTACAATTTTCTTGTGTTACTTATGCAATTATGGCCCAAAGATAAAGACATTAATGCAAATGGAGACCATTTCGGCAGCTGGCACTTGGAAGTTCTTCTGTATTTATTTGCAGGATCATGTATGGCATGTTTTTCCACTTCTACTAAACAAAACATCAAAACTTCAAGTGACACATTCGTTGCTCACCAGTAACCTTGGACGGTTTCATGGGGTTTGAATTGAGTCCATGACCATAGATGATTGGATGCTTCTGTCAGCATCCACCGAAATCATTCCTTTTAGTTACGCTTAATTGTTACAGCTAATCTTGAATTTGATTTTCACCTAGTTGCACTATAACTGACTACTCGTATAGAGTTACAGAAATAAAAAAGTTTTACCTCCAAGCAACAAAGTGTAACTGTTTTTGGTGCATTAGGAAACAGAGATTTTGCCTAGTTAGTTTGGTGCTGTACATACTTGTAGCTGAGGCAAGCCCTTGGCAATTCTGCTGTCCCAAGTATCAATAGTTTCAAACACAAGAATGTTGAATGATGTGTACTTGGCTACTTGTGAATTGTCATTGCCGCGTTGAATACATATGCAAAGTAGTTTAACGTAAGAATGTTGAGCATAATATTGTCAGTGCATTTGTCTTACAGCCTTATTGAATGGTTAACCGTCGTCAATTATATTTTTCTTCTTGTTTGATGGACCTTTATCTGAAGTGGACTTTAATATAGCCTGAATAGAATTGATGTAACGAAGATCATTTTCAGGCTACAGGTGGTGGAGCATATAAATTTGGTGACGATTTTCGGGAGAGAAATTAGGTGTTTCTCTTGACAAGCTTGATGAAATGGATAGTGTTGTTTCTAGGGCAAACTTTATGCTGCAGGTTATTCCTAAGCTGCTGTTTGGCGTACCTCTCTCATTTGCATTGCGAGTTCTCAAAAATCATTTCATCCTGTAGTGCTGCTTAGAATTAGATTCTTTTTCAGTTAGTATTTTAGAAGAGATCACCACATTTCTTAGAAAATCACAAGTTCTGATATTTAGCTCTCATTTAGAGCCTGTTTTCCATTTAACCGGTGCTTCCTTGCAGAATGTTCCTGGTGCAGCCTTCAGATACATGAATGGAAAGAGGAATTCGGTTGATATTTCCTCAAATGACTTGTTTCCTTACCTTCTTGTCAACATTGGCTCAGGAGTTGGCATCATAAAGGTTGCACTTCTTCATCGTCATGATACTTGTATGGAAATGCAGTAGAATGCAGCTCATATAACCATGTGTTATCAAGTATAATGTAGGTTACTGGAAATCGAAAATTTGAAAAGGTAACTGGGACACATATTGGTGGTGGTACTATGTTTGGTTTAGCAAAACTTTTAACAGGCACATCCTTTTGTGTCATAAGTGCCTTGGTCTACGTTTTTTGCTCTAATATATTGATTCTCTTAGTTATGATGAGTTCTTGCAATTAAGCCAGAAAGGGGACAATTTTGTACTTGATCTAGTTGTGAAGGATATATGAGGGGAGCTTGTCTGCCAGAAGGTTTGTCTTCACCCTGTTCTTGTTATACTTTGATTAGCAAATTCCTTCTGTTGTCACAACTTGATTTTCTCATTTTCTGCTGTGTACTTGTGTGTAGGCCAATTCTGCCAAACTTGAACTTTCGTTAGGAGAATATTGACCATGTCATTACTTGCCTAGGATTCCATGAGTACCTAGTGAGTGAACTTATTTTTTACCATCGCCAACAAGGCAATATGACTGCTGGGAGCATTATGTCTAAAATTATTGATGAAACGCTTTGAAATATGATTTTTTTTCTCTAGAATAAGTAGGCGATTTGCGCATCTTTTGTATTATAGAGGAAAAGCCGCAGAGTGGCAAATGTACACGAAGCACTAGGCTTCGACAGGACCGAACAGGAAAGGAACAGCTATACAGACGCTAGTGACCGGCTTCAAAATATTTATCTTAACAGTCTTTATATTGTTTTAAATTATTGAACTTTCTCATGCCATCAATGAGCATTAGTTACTCCTTATGGATGATTGATTTCTCTTTTTCTTCTATGTGCCAGCAAGGACTATCAACATCCACTCTTGCTTCTAACTTTGGGGAAGTTATTACTTCTATGAAAAAGCTAACAGATTACAGACCTGAAGACCTTGCATCCACATTGTTGAGCGCCTTTACCTACAACATTGCACAAGTGAGTTTATATTCTGTATTTCTGCATGTTAGTAAATTATACTTCTCTGTTTCAAAATAGATGTTCTTGTAGCCTCTCCAACTTTTCTCAAAATATTTATCCTTCTAAACTTCTAATGCATTTTTAGTCATTTTATTCGTATTTTGCCCTTCATCAATGTGAGAATATTTATTGCCATGGGGAGAAAAAAGAGATAAACATAGAAATTATTGAATGGTAATATAGATATGTCACTCACACCCTTAATTCTTGTTCTCAGCTCTAAAAGGACATCTATTTTGAAAAAGAGGGAGTACTTATTATCTTGGAACTGGAAAATATTGAAACCAAACAAGATGAATCAATTCTCTCAGCTACTTCATTAGCTGTTTATATTTATGGCACTCAACATCGCTTTACTGGGGAAAATACTAAGCAGACGCACTTGTTGATCTGAAGAAGAAAAGCATAGTAGTATAGTGCCTTCTTCCTGAAGTTCAGTGCAGAGAAGAGAACTAGAGAAGTAGGTTAACTTATTCTATGTTTCATAAAGTTATTTATATAAAGGAAAAATGTTTCATTAGAAACTAGTTTCATTTTGTGTAGATGACCTTGAGCATGTTCTTGTTCATCTACTTATTGTATATCAAACAGAAAATTTCATTGGAACTCCCTAGACTATCAGAACTTTCTCACTTGACTCCCTCAACTGATTTCTCGCAGCAACAGTCCCTAAGCTATCACGACTTTCTCACTCTGCCCACATCTCTCGTTTTCTAAGAAACGATGATGTGGCAAAAAATTAGGGGGAGGAGAGGTGAACGCTGAGATGAATGCTGACGTGGCCCTTTGCCCTAACATTCTCCGTAGGCCCATATGTCATTGAGAATAGCTTTATAATAGAACTAATCCGATATTTCTAATCAACTATGGCCCATATGACAGATTAATATGACAAAATTGTAGATCTTAGACAAATTAGCATGCAATTAGCATCCTAATAAAACAATCTAACACGTGGCCTCATAGTAGTATTATATATGTAGGTATATGCAAAGTAATATTTTTGTGTTGAAAATGATATGTATTGGATTGCCGGTATTGACATGTGAGCCCACATCATTTTTCCCGCCACATAAACGCCTATCTCAGCATCCACCCAAGCAAAACTATCACGTCAACATCCACCTTAGCGAAGTCCGCTAGTTTAATGGTGCAAAGGAGCGGGGTGAGAAAGTTGTGATAGTTTAAGGACCGTGGATGTAGAGAAAGCAGTTGCAGGAGCTAAGTGAGAAGTCATGATAGTTTAGGGAGTTCCAATGCAATTTTCTCTATTTTAAATATTGGTTTGATATGAAAATTAGCTTTGGATAGGAGATTGTGGAAATTAGCGATCCATGTGCCAAAACCATGACCTAGAAATCAAGCTTCTTTCACTAGTACAATAATACTTTTTATATTATTATATCTTTTGGGTTCGTGTGGCTTTTGTTGGGTTTCATCTCTAGCCTACACCGACTTGCCTAGGACTAAAGGCTTTGCTATTGTTGTTGGTTTGATATGAAACTCATGATCTTTGTCCCTCATATTTCTTTCCTTGTTGCATCACTCTTGGGCCACAGAAGAGTCTTTTTTGGTGGATCATATATACGTGGACACAAAAGTACGATGGAAAATATTTCTTATGCAATTGACTTCTGGTAAGAATTTAATATTTTTCAAGTGTATTCCTCTGGATGCGCACTTGTCCATAAAAAATGTAGTTTTATATAGGGGGAAATGTATGCCTATATTTAATATTTCAGTTTGTGGTGCTTAAGAGGGTTCTACATCAAACTCCTTGTGGTTTCTTATTTCAATGTTCCCTTATTATTTTATCTAACTGACAAAGAATTTTAAGATTTGAGGATTTGAGATCTGTCGTTCAGGTCACACAGTCAAATGCAAGCTCTAGCCTTGCTACATGAAGGATATTTAGGAGCTCTTGGTGCCCTGATGAGTTATGGGGATCCCAGAGGTGAAAATTTGACCCTCGAGGAATCGAAAGAGAAGGTGAGTTCCGACGAAAATATCCTATATGTGTTTATCATTTTCCTGCCACTCTACGGAAAACAAGACAAGTTTGAATATCATGTTTTATATAACAAAAATGCTCATGTGCACCATTGGAAACAAATTGCACTCATTTTAAAGTACATAGGGAGTTGAAGGCTGATCACCAGTCCATTCGTAACAATACATGTGCTTTATGAACTTGTTAATTTTTTTTTCTCGTGGGTGATTACTGGTTAGAGAAGCATCTTGAGTTCATAAGGTCAAATGTGACATATTAACAGATAGTTCCACATGCAGCTGAAAGTAAGCACTTGTGCAGAAAAAAAAGATTTTGTGGTTAGGGTGTTTTTATCTTTCCAAGCTAAATTCTGGGATTTTCCCTGATCTTTTCTGCAGGAGAACACTCATGAGTCAGCAGCTCCTGCTGACGTGACATCAGCAGATCAACAGAACGACAATAACATATTTCCCTATCTCCTTGTTAATATTGGATCTGGTGTCAGCATGATAGAGGTTCGCCAGTACACTGCTTCTCATTCCATTTTTCAGCTTCTTTAGTAGTCAGCTGCTTTCATCAGTATTAATTTTTGAGACAGGTAACTGGTAACAGGAAGTTTGAGCGAATTATTGGATCCCATCTCGGTGGTGAAACTATACTTGGTCTTGCAAGTTATGAGGAATTCTTGGAGTTGAGCCAGAGGGGTAATAATTTAGCTGGTGATTTGACTGTAGGACATATACGGGGAGCATGGTTATCCAAAGGTGTTTTATCTGTAATCTGAAAAGGAAGTTTTTTTCTGTGAAATTTCTGCTAGTATAATATTAACCTTCGTTACAAAATGGAACAACCATCTTACCAGCTCTTATAAAGGTATGAAGATTAGTTTTAGGCCTTTGGTATGCGGGTGCAGATCTCCTAGAGTTGCTCTCAACTCCATCGAGTGGATTTCTGGTAATCTCAGCCATTAATTCTTATCAACGGGATAGGTTAAGCCATGTACTTTGTGCTTCCTTTACCCAAGACAACTTCCTCCTTCTCTATCATGGTTATCACCCACACAGTAATAAGGTCGCTCCTCCTCTTTTGCCCCTCGAAACCATGGCAGGTGTTGTGCCTTAAGAATAATTGAAGAAGTAGCAACATAATTGCAGAAGTGCTAACGAAGAAGACGACCCGAAGGATATGGCCTCAACAGAACGCCTTCCACCAAGAACAAGAAGTAACAAACTAGATTATTGCTGAGAAATGGCTTTCAAGAAACATTTTCTTGTATCTAATTGAGGACTTGTTGGGGATTCCATCACTACTCGTCATGGTTCATCTCTTGGCCGGCTGTGAGTCGGACTGGATCAAGCCTAGCTTGGGATTTGGGCTGGCCCTGAACGGCCATTCCCGCATGGCCCATCCTATCCATCTACTCCGTGTCCGCCGGTGACGGCGACACCTCCTCCACGACGCGGCTGCGCACAAGCTCGTTGCCCACTCACACGAAAGAGGTGGTGGCGCCGATAGGAGATGCAGAGCCGGTGATGCCTAGAGGCCTGCTGTGTTGCCTGCTCATAATGTCGTTTCCACCTTTTCGGAAGATGAAAGGGATTTTGGGCATAGAAAGAAAAACTGACGTGGCTTGATCTAGACCCTTTTAAGAGGAATTAATGGCTGAGATTACCAGAAATCCACTCGGTGGAGTTGAGAGCAACTCTAGGGGATCTGCATCCTTGAAATGCTTGTCATAAATGTATGAGGCTCCAGCGCACCAGGCCATCAGTATGTCCATTAATTCTTGTCTCTTTACACCAGATTGGTCTTCCAGCATCCACTACTGCCGCGAGCTTTGGAAAAGTGAACTCCAGCAAACTTTCAGAGTACAAAGTAGAGGATCTTGCGGCAGCTCTACTGAACTCTTTCACCTACAACATTGGACAGGCATTTTCTCCAGATATTGGAGTTAGTAGCTAGGTCCCCTTCATGAATTTCCCTCTGACCTTGATCTCGTTTCTTCTCTAGATTGCCAAAAAGAGAATCTTCTTCCGAGATGCTTACGTTTGTGGTCATGAGAAGACTATGGACAAGATTTCTCGTTCCCTGAAGTATTGGTAAGGATACAGTGATAAATGTTTTAGCAATTATAAAGAAATTTTGCTATCCAGCTGCATGAGAACAACGTTCCACTCTGTTTTTTTTTGACGGGAATGTTCCACTCTGAATGAGTTGATAATTACTTCCTTATTTTATCCTTTGCTCCCAGGTCGAAAGGTGAAGTTCAAACAACATTTCTGTGTCATGAAGGGTTCTTGGGAACCCTAGGTGCATTTTGGAGTTACAAGAACATGGACATTGACGGTTTGGCATCACACTGGCGGGCAGTTCCCATCTTTACCTGTGACTCAACAGCCGGACAATGTAAGTGATAATGTGACGTGCATTATCAACCTAGTCAAATCACCAACGTTTTTTTTTAATGAAGGAACGTGTGGGAGCAACTGCATGTTCTATTGATAGAGAAGAGATAGGAACTTGTAGTTCCCCCACATAATTCCTCCTATATGTTCCTTCATTAAAATAAAATAACCAACGTTTTCTTCAATAGCTCAATAGCAACCTTAACACTTTCTCCTCTTTTTTTTGGCATTTAATTTGTATGTGCTTCTTTTAGGGAGAGAACACAGCCGTTGAAGTGGAGGTGGAGAAGCTGCTGCATGACAATGCTGTTCTGAAGGCTGAGCTTGAACGATTACAAACAGAGAATGCAGAGCTCAAAGCTAAGTTAGAAAAATCTGGTGAAGCATCTACAGTATAAAGCAATAAAACAAGGATACAATGGTGAAGCGCGAAACCATGGTAAAAAGAGGTGTATGAACAGCATGGTGATAAGGGGGCCACGGACAGCGTCAATTTGTTGTAACCTGTAACAATTTTGGCAATGATCCAAGGGTTATTTACAGAAAGAATAACAGGTAGTTATCCCAATTAGCATCGCTCATATAACGAGCTCATGTCGTATATTCATTCATATTTTTTATACAAAGCATCTGTATCTATTTCCTTTTTTATTGGTGTATCCTTGTGTTTCTTGTAAATACCGTAGTATGCAGAGTTAATAAATATATCAGGTCTTGTAAATTTACTGTAAACGTGCGCATTGCGTCGATAAATGGATTTGTGTGGCATTGTATACTCTTTCATTCGTGGAAGGATCTCGCACTCACTAATAATTGGGGAATACCTCAGCTGCCATGCGCCAGTGTCAATATATCTATCAATACGGCTATGGCCAGACAGATTCATGCAATTATCACAGATTTGTGTCATTTGAGTTTTGAAGAGAATGATCTGTAACAGAACATTCGCAATAATCGCTTACCTTGACCGGAAACGACGATTTAACAAATATCTTAAATTCAGTGTAACAAGGGACTTTTCCTTTCTTTTATTGTGCTCCTACTAATAGTGTGTCACAAAATTAATAAATTGTACCCTTACATGCACTCGACTAATGTCATTGGGTAATTATCAAAACTTATCTGTCATACGGAATTCAGCGGAAATAGAGAAAAAGGAAAACGTCGCCTGAGAGATTCGAACTCTCGCGGGGAAACCCCATGTACTTAGCAGGCACACGCCTTAACCACTCGGCCAAAGCGACTGTTGTGGCGAAGAAGGTAAAAGCACTATACTAAAACTATAGATACTGCGCAGCATGCCGTCAGCCATCAATTTAATCATCATGTTGACCATATCATTTTGCCTTCAAATTTTCATTCGTGTACACGTCAGCTTAATTCGATAGCTAGAGCAAATCCAGATGGCTTTCCTCTGAGATGACTAAAACCGACCACTTGCATGACCATACATATCAGATATACTAGAAAAGGCCCGCGCTCCTGGCGCGCACACGTGATTTTTTTTCTCTAAATTGGAAATGCAAAATTTACGAGAGCATAGGAAGATATTAGCTCTAACTTATAATGATGAACTAAGTATCTTGAAGGCCACGATGGGCATTGTTTATTAATCCAAATTTATATAATATTAATGGAGTTGTGTTACTACCATTTTTTGTATTAGTTAGGATGGGCTTAAGGCCACTATATCAGTCTACCCACCAACGTGTGAAACGGTAGGCCCATTTAGCACGTAAATGCTTGTGGCTTGTATTTATATAGACGAAGCCGAACTGAGGCTGCATGGAGCCCAGGCTCCATACCTACTCACCGCTAGATTGCGCCTAGATCCGTGCTGTTGCAATGCGTATTAATATTACCGGGTAGACCTATTAGCGTATGCTGATATGGAAAGTACTCACTTCCGTCCATAAATGTAAGGTATAACAAATTTAAGATTTAACTTTGACCAATAATTAAACTAATAATACTGAATTAATAACACAAAATTAACACCACTGAAATCATATTTAAACGTATTTTGAAATAGTATCACTTTTATGTTATATAATTTAATATTATTAGCTTAATTATTGATTAAAATTAAATCTTAAATTTTATATACGTCTTATATCCGTGGATCGAAGGAAGTATAAAAAAGGGACTAATTATGGCATGTTTTGGGGGCCATGACGTACGGCCATTCGTATCCGCGCACGTTAAATGCGAGAGATTAAGCAAATCTTTTTCGTGAGGTGAGAGACTAATCAATATAGGAAAGAGAAACACAATAGTCAGTGCACGTCATTAATTATTCTCCATATTTTCTTGCCTTGTATGTAGATTGGATGATGGTATATGAGATTTTTTTTCGAATAGAATATGAAGTACTTTTGTGATTAGGAAGGTGCAAATTTTTTAGTACATGGATTAAGGTATACTTGTATATCCTTGTAGGATTAGGAAAGTCCACAAATTGGAGTTATGTTGCCGTGATTTTCTTTTTTACTTTTGCTGGCTGCCATTTCTCTTCGAAACAATGCACGCTGAGATGGGTATGTGTCCATCCAGTAGAATGGATGGTTGATATGGGTATATGCATGGCTGACTTGGGCCTGTTTGGTTGGGCTGTGGCTGTTGACAAAGCTGCTGTTGGCTGGCTGTTTAGAAAAGCTGTTGTGACTGTGGGAAAGTGAACATATGGCTTTTGCTTAATCCGAACCATCTACAATATTTTAGAAAATGAGCACAGAAGGTTTAGCACATTGCAAAAAGCTGGCAGAAGGCAGCTTTTCCAAACAACTGAATTTACACTGCAAAGCCCACAGCTACCGTTGGGAAAAGCTGCTGAAAAGCTGGCTGTTTGGTTGGGCTGCAGCTTTTTCTAGTGAAAAGCTGCTGAAAAGCCCAACCAAACACCTCCTTAGGGTGTTGATTAGCCACACGAGTCAAGCTAAAAAAAAGGTATGTACAGAATAAGTTGATTGCAACATGGGCATGCGTGTCAGGTCGGAGTAACTTCTTAACACAGGTGCGAGTTTGATGACTTATTTATACAATAAGGTATGGCTTATTGAATAAGAGAGCACAGACGAGGCTGTGTTCGGAGGAAAAAATGCATGTGAGTGTTTTGTAATATTTTAATTGCACATTTGAATTTTCTTTTGCACCACTAGTCTTTCACTTGGATGTGGGCGAGGTGTGTTACTGGAAAGTAATCGGTGCCATGCATATAAAGAGGAACAAAAAATTATTTATTCAATTCAGTTCACGGATGGCACATCGATAGCAAACTTGCTTCAGAAAACCAGCTAACATTTTCAAAACAACTGCCGGAGAAGTTTATTTGAAAAAAAAGATCGTTTCTATCTTCGTCTAGTCTTTATTGACACATGACGAAGCATAATGGCCTTGCTTCATGCATTTCTTGCACACCTTGGATATTTTCGTTCTAGAGACAGGGGCAACATACTTAACACGTTGGGTTATCGGAGGAGCTTGGTCGACAAAATCGTCGTCATCCGTATTTTGGTCACAGTTGGAAGTCCAATCACGATCGGCCATGGAGACATGCCTGCTAGTTCTCCCAGCACTAGCACATCTTGGTAGACTTGGCATTAGCAAACCTGCACTTGAAGATGATTGTTAATATTATATATGAATATTAGATAGTTATTTACTAAGGAGGTGTCGCAGCCACCGGTGCCGCGCCATGCCGGAGTGACGTCGACGGCCGCGACAATGACGGTCATGGCTGCGGTGACGTCACAAGCAGCTAGTTCGCACTTTGAAGCTTCTACAAGGGTGCAGCCGTACAAAATCTACGGAGATTATACGGCTCAAACAAGACGACGATGAACATAGCGATCTTGAGGAGAGGAGAGTGGTCTCACGGGGCTTACACTTCCGGATGCGCAGCCGTGAAACCGTGGGAGAAGGTGCTCCCTGGAGGTCGTCGGAGCCGCGGCCGGCAAAAGATATGCACACCGTTTGTGTCGTGATCCAACGATTATGGAGTGGTGATAGCACCAGGCAATAAAAGGTAGGTATGAGAGTAGAGGACTGAGGAGGTATCAGCGTGTTGGCTCAAAATAATTCAAATGAAATGTGAGGCATAATTGTTGAAATATATTGTCCTCCTTTCTCCATCGGTTTAAGCTTTTGGGTGAACTGGTTTCAATAATAATAACAAACACTAATGTCATGCAAAATTATATATATATATATATGCGCGACAGCGCAGAATAAGCTTCTCCGCCTATTAGCGCGGACCGTCTCGGGCGACATAATAGTGTGGAGAGTTTTGATCGTAAAACCAACAAGAGGCCGTAAAACTCGTCATACCTTGTTTTAGTGTGAAACCGAGAAGTAAATGGTGGTTCACATCTACTGTCATCACCATAGTTATATAGTAAATTCTTGTCGTACCGTTGTAGAGCTCATTTTTGAGTGCTGCTGGTGAATCGCATTTTCGATTGTAAAGTACAATATGAAAGACAGTAAAAAGTGTTGAAACAAATCATAAATCCTTGTTTCAGTACGTCTCAATGAATGGTGGGTCGTATCTAGTTGCATCACGATACTTAAATAGTACATCTATCTATACAAGTCATAAAAGCCCATTTTCTAGTTGTGGATGTCGATGAGAGCATTTCCAATCATAAATCCATGAGAGGCAGAGGCTGAGCTCGCGGACGATGCGCAGATGCTGCTCGCCTTCCGCACTGCCATGAGAAGGCACCTAGGGTGGAATGTCACCGACCTCAAGAGAGAAGGGAGGCTGCAGTCATTGGTCGATGACTGGAGGGAAGGGAGGGGATGAAGATAATTGACAGATGGCGAGGATGAGAGCTACCACATCTAGCGAGTGATGGGAGACGTACGGATGGCGAGGTACATGACGAGACAGCTGAGGGGGATTCAGGCTGTTTCGCTATTATTTGGCTATGAGAAGCCGGATACAGAGGGGCCGGAGATGCTCCAAGTCAAACTAAACAGGGAGAAACTACAAAATGGAGATTTTCTTTTGACCGTGGCTGTGTTGTGAAAACCTGAGAGACGGATCGCTTATACACTGAAACCCGGGACCCAAGACGGATCCAGGCCCAACAGTAGTGTCTCCGTGATAAAAGGCTTCAGGTAAGAAAAGTATAACGAATATATCAACTACCAGCAAAATCGGACGGCTGAGAAGCACCAAAGGCTACATCAGACGTTGATGTTATTTTGATGAGGTGGCCAGGCTAGATTAATTTCTTCACCACTCCTTCACCTTTTACTTGTAGTAATCTTTTTTTGACCTGTTTACTTGTAGTAATCTTGACTCTTGGTGACTCACTACAACAAATGCAAACGCTAGCTGCCTTCTGGCAACAAGCAAAGCTAGCAAATACGAAGGAGTTGAGAAGCAAGCATGGGGAAGGCGTTATAAACCACTGGGCATTTGCTTGGCTTGCAAGAGCTGGCTTGCCTTGGAACCGCGTCCGGAAAGCATGGCTGCCACGTGAACTCACGTTATCGTGTCGCTGGCGCCCTGTTAATTCCAGGCTCCGGCAGGCAAGAAGAGGCTCAAGAATGGACCACGTTTCCGAACGCCCTGCTAATTCTAGTTCCTTTCGAATTTAGGTTAATTGTTACCGGCAAGCAAACGGAGAGTGTAATACTGCTCTTGATCCATGGCATGCCACCTTGCAAATCACTTTACGAAATGGGGTCGCAAGCAGATCACGTACGTGTCTAGATTAGCTTATTCAGCTTAGGCAAAGTCCAGTCTTAGGGCCTGTTTGGAATGCATGAATTTCAAAGGAGCACGTTCCACACATTCTCGTGGAAATCTGAACAAATCACTGGCTCCAATGGGGCCTTTAAGTTATTAGCAGACACATCAACCCTGTCTCTGACACTCTACTAGACACTCTTCGGATCTCCGATAATTAAACAGGTCGTATCAGACTGTAAGTAAGATAAATCCACATGAAAACACGAAAGAGTACACGATGAACGCCAGCTAATTAAGAGGTTCAGATGTGGAAACCAAACGTGCAGTCTTGCGCCTCCTTCACAAGCGCAGCAGACCAAACCGAAGCCAAACAATACGCATCTGAAACCCAACGCACTTCACCGCTTGCTTACAAGGCTCACACAACCGAAGCAACACATGCAAGCTGGCGCGCAGCTCTATCTATATATAAACGACCCATCAAAGAACCCGATCGACTACCAATACGTACACAAAAAACCATATTCACATCGATCTAGCTACACATATATTCTCGTCGACCAGTGATCATTGAGCAAGTTGGTGCTTGGCAATGGGCAACGTGGAGGCGAGCCCCATCTCGCCGGAGCTCGGCGACGCGCTGGCCAAGGTGGCCGTGTTCGCGCTCGTCCAGGGGCTGGTGTACCTGATCCTGCGTAAGTCGTCGGACGTCTTCTCCACGGCCAGGATGGCGAGGTCCCTCAGCTTCCGGCCGATGCGGAGCATGAGCGTCCGGCGCGTGCTGGCGGCGTTCTCCGACCTCCCCGTCAGCGTCCCCGAAGATGGCGGTTCGTCCATGTCGCCGGCGCGCCCCGGGGATGCTGACCGCGCGGACTAGTTGGAGTGATTTGAGATAATACGGGTAGTGTGCTTTCTTATTGTGGTTTGGTAGTAAAGATTGTATGTTTGTATATATCACTCACTACGTGTAAAAATATAAGGCACATGTGCTGTTGCGAAAATCACGATGCACACGCAAAAACGTAGATCTGAGCTGAGAACACCGCAGAACCGACAACGAGAGTCACGATGTTTTTAACATGGTTCGGCTACGAGGTCTACATCCACGGGGCTTGACTACGGGCACTTCTCTCTATCTATTAACTGTTTTTCAAGTTAGTTTAGTTACATTGTATGGTATCTCCCTCTTTATATATGAGGCCTATAATATCTGAGTCCGACTCTGACTCTATCCGTATTCTACTAGAACTCCCCGTAATACCCTATTATAATACTACACTTTTTCTAGTCCAACTCGTAACCTACTCGCACATATTCGACACAAACTCAACATGTGCTTCTCAAGATTTATTTTCGATCAAGAATTTGTTCGATAATATGTGCATTACGTGATACAAAACTGATATCGTTGGATTTATTTTTTTAACGAATTCTGCTCCTTTTTTCTGCTTTCCAAATGGTTTTTGCTTCGTGTTCATGGTCAGTTTAGTTTCTGGTACGTACAGGCAGCTATATTGGCGCCATTGGTGTTATCTCGTTTTTCTGGAGGAATTAGTTTTGTCTCGTAGTAGACCTTTGCCAGACAGTTTCATATATGGGCCTTCAAAGCCTAATCCAACTCGTTCAACGATTAAGCTGGGGCAGGTGGCCCATCTTCCCCTCCGCTTTAACTGTCAGTGCTTGCAAATGTGGCAACACAGCAATGGAGATGCTTCCTGCTCTAATCTCAACAAAAAATAATAGATGCTTCCTGCTCTTTTAGTCACTTAGTAATACACTATGTTCCTTCTTAACAAACATAATCCTCTTTAAAAAGACAAACTGAAGAAAACAGTGGTTCCCATTCGATTAAATTGTTTCGGTGTTTTCCACGAAATTTCTATGAAAATCGCATGTTCCAGACTGCCTGTAAGCAGATGCGAAATGTTCATAATGTGCTTCGTTTCCCCTTTTTTCCGTTTGGCTCGTTAACCGCCATGGAAGCACTACAAGCATGGGCGGATCCAGTGGGTGTTCCGAGACAGGCCCAGGACTATCTAAGATTTCTGAGAATTTACGAGAGCCACTAACTCAGCTAGCTAAAAATTTGGAAAACAAAGATGCCCAGCTCGGCAGGTCCATTGCTCACTCTCTAACCCTAGTAGGCGTGTACCGGGCTGCGGGCGGCACCAAAGCAAGCAAACAGCCCGCAGCAACCCGAGAGTATGGTATTGTTTCCCTTCTTTGTTTCTTTCCCTGTGTGGCAACGCGGCTAGCCTGAGAAAGTTGCGAGTTCGGTAAAATTTCCCCGTGCAGAGAAAATATTCCAATATGACATGACGGTGCGTGCTCGTATAGCGGAGCATCTTCCATAAGCAATTCAGTACTCCATCTATGTCACTATATCTATCATCCACATCGGGATACTTCGTTTCAAAATATTTATCCAAAGAATATCAAGGTTATGATAGTATGTCGTTTTCACTCTACACCTCTACTAAAATATTTTAGGAATGGTTACACGGTTGTCTTATGTTACTTAATAGATGTATACATAGTCATTTTTTATATATTTAGATTTAGTGCTTCATTAGTCTGTGCACAGGATAAGCCGAGGACAAATATAATGAAACAGACGAAGTATCTAGACTAATTAAGCTATTTATTATAAACCGCATCCACTTCAAGCTATTTCAATGTTGTATGTCCACTTGTAACTCTGTTAGACTTTAGAAATGAGATCGTGTCAAACTTTGAACTGTCAATTGACTTATTGTACTTTTTTTGCAAATTTGGACTTATTTATTGAATTTACGATTTTATGAGATCTTATTAATATTTTTCGTAAATTTTATACTTTTATGAACTTGTGATGTTAGAAAAATTTGTATGTAAGTAGGCATACTACAAGTGTACCTCCAACAACTCAGACCAAACCGGCCAAACGCATCCTCCTATGCTGCTACTACGAGTCTACGACCTTGTGTTACCCTTTTCTCCCACGACGAAAAGGAGAAAGATACTGAGTAATTGCACATGGCCCCCGAAACATTGCCGAGATACATAGAGAACAGCATGTTAGCCATACAAAGGTCAACATCGCACTAACCAGGCACCTAAATGCAACCATCATGTACTAGCCCATACATCTCTGTCGACACTCGGCAATACAGTTTTACGTAATCCAATTTCAACGGTAGCGTAGCTGATATACTCCGGCCCCAATCCCATCCATCGACCAACACCAGCAGGAAATAGAAGCTCAGGAGGCAGACCAACGCTGCTCGATCGTTCCTACGTAGTGACGGCATTGTATACGGGAAAAACGCTGAAATGAACCTTCACTGCTCCACGATCCCCCCGGCGCCGGCGCCGGCGCCGGCTCCTCGCTCCCGCGTGCTATGACCCCAAAACCGTGGCACATCGATCGCTCATCGCGATTGGGAAAACTGTAGGCGACCTACTAACCGACTCGACGTGCACCAACGGCATGGCGGAGCTAGTGAAATCCAGCGAAATAAACCGATGGTGCCAGCCGGCCACAGGGCACAGAGGGCAAAAGGGCGAATAATCACGTACCCCATACGTGCCGGTGGCGGTGGCGGTGCCGCGCTCTGGGCATCGGCATCGGCATCGGCATCGGCATCGGCGTGGCCCTCTCCCTCGCCGCACAGCAGTCACAGGACCAAACCGGCAAGTGCGCTTTAAGTGACGCGTCCGGGTTGGGGCCCGGGCTTTTTATCTGAGCGGACGGGTGTGTTCCCTGCCTCAAAAACTGTAAGTTGGCTCGGCTTAATCGATCACCTGGGTCCCCATGCTGGCAAAAGAGTGAATGCGTACAAGAGAAATCATAATTCAAAGAATCATAGATGTCTGTGATGGATATTTTACACCGTGATGCCGCGAAATGTAAACTGAAATCCCCGGTGAACTTTGTAATATTTGTTGGTATTCGATATAAACCGCGGACTACATGCCTTCAGTCTAAAAAAAGAAAGATTTATGCCACTACTTTTGGAGCATCTTCTTTTTCTTCTAGGATTCTTCGTCTTTTGCTAGCTGGTGGGAGATCATGGAGGGAGGAGAGCGCTTTAAAGCCATCGGCGATCGATCCCCCAGCTTGATGCAACTCGACAGGTTCGATCCATGATCACATGAGCCCCGTAGCCCACGTAGGCCGCAGCCTCCGTGCTTCCCTTTTGTCTCGTCGCGCCCTGCGTGCATGCCATTAGCCTTTGCTTTGCTTAATTTTGCTTGCTTTACTACCTTTACGATGCTACCGCACTTGAAAAGTCACTCACGATTAAAGCGCCACGCCCTTGCCTTGCTTCAATCGTACTCCATCTCCACGAATCTACAGTGCACTAAACTCAATTTTCTCAGACCTACTTTACAATTTTTTCTTGGAATGCTCAATTAATTATGACCCAAGTTTGTACAGAAGTAATGCCAGAAAAAAACTGAAGTGATTTCATCGGTGAATCGAGAAAATTAGATGGGACAAATTGGCGATCAAGACAAATAAGAATGGCACTACTACTTGGGACTTGGATCGGATCTTCGGAAAGGAACCCCACACCGAAACACTATTAGGACAAACAAAACAGTCTTTCTGAGAATTATGATGCATAGGTCCTCACTAGGAAGACAATGGCCTGCTAGCTAGTTAGCTATATATCTGAGTTTTGGGGTGCATGTGATCTGGAAAGAATGTTCTCGGAGATATGCTTATTATATAGTACCAAAGAGTGACAATACTTGATAATTGTGTTCCTTTAGATCCTGATCTCCATGTCCAGACATTAATTATTTATTGAATAGTTTAATACGGATCTATATCTATGTAGTACTGTACCTCTTGGTTAGTCCATGAGCCATATTACCATTTTGACTAGAACTTCTGCATGTCTAATTCGGCATGAAGATAGCGTCAAACAAGTAGTAAAAATCTGCCTAGTTCTCCACCAAATTACAACTGTGTGTGTACACAAACACTTGAAATGGTCTGATCAAAGACTTAGTTAGGTCCGCGTCCAATTACTAAGGAGATAATGCTATGAAATGAACGTACACTGAGTGAAAGGTGGTGTCACAAAGAACAAAACGGCAGGCATTAGGCAGGAACTCACTCCTATTCAGATATTTATCCGGTGGGAGTGGATGTTCCTTAATTCTCATACCAGATCCATATGAAATATAACGAAACACAAAAATATTTAACTTGAAACAGCTTAATTCTTACTCGAATCGAGATTTTTTTTTCTGAAACCGGAGCTTAACCATCTGGGAAGAAAATAAAATCCATCTAATGCAAAAGGAGAAGTGATGTAGCAGTACTAGCTTTTTGGGTAAAAATATGCCCCGCTTTCCAGTATTCAGCCATCCCGCACGCTTTTGGACTAGGTCTCGCAAAGTCCAACTTAACGCGACGACATTGAGGCGAATACTGACATGTACGGACGTGGCAAGCAGGGTCGCGCTAGCAGTCTAGCGGACGAGACTTGTTTGCCAAACAGAGGTGAACTGTTTTTACTGCAAACTTGCAAACTCTTTACTGTTACAGTACTTGGCAAACAGATTGGACTGTATTTTATGCTAAAAGGCAGATGCGACCGAGATTTGAATACGATGTTTAACAAACAGATGAGTAATAATGATGTTTCAGGGAGCAGTGACATTGGTTAAATTCGGTTAGGTTATCGCCATCATCGCAACCAAAGAGAGATCAGCAGTTCAGCACGCGTCCCTGATGAGACGTGAACGCCTCCGCCACGTGGACACGATTTCCGCGGTGTATTCCGTGCTCAAGGGGCCCACGTGTCGGTGGTGACTCGAGGAATTTTATGCGGCGAAAAGAGGGGAGCCAGCAGCCGAGACCGGCAAAGATAGCATGAGGACGAGCCCGCTTTCTCATGGACGGGTGGCCCACCGGGTCTCTCACGTTACTGCAACGGGGTACTCTACTATAGTCTTCTGGTTATTTTGTTTCTCTTGTATTTTTCCACATGAATTTAAAACAGTTCAGTATCTTAGATAAATATTTTGTTCTAGGTAGAGTTCCCTTACTCCCTTATAACTATTTGTATCATCAAAAATCTATATTAAGATAGATTACATGAGAAATGCTCTACCTCGTTAATGTGGTCCCCCGAACCGGTTGTTCTAGCTTCTTATGAGCTCTCTCTTTTACCTCTTTTTGGGTACTTTTACCAACCTTTTTGGTGTCGAGTAGTATCACCTAAAACACACAAAAAAATCATTAGATAAAAATGCACACAAAGGATTCAATGACAACAACAGCCTTCATCTTCGCAAGAGTACAATTTGAGATGTTGGCACTTGGCAGCTACCAAATTAGCCGAGGCTTGCGAAGCATAGACAGTCCGATAGACGACTAAATGTACAAAAATATAGTATTCATGTGAGGTTTGCAAACCGATGACATGTTTACAATCATAAATTCTCGATGGCATGTCTGTAGCTTGAGTTTTAGAGCGACAGCAAAAGAGACAAAAATATTCCAATGTTGCTTGAAAATGTACATGCTATTTTTTAAATTAAAAGTGAGTACCAGAAAACCACGGTATTCAGCAAATAAATACAATAAATGCAGCACTTTGCAGCAAGAAGTAGATACGGATGACAAATAGTAAAAATGGAAGGTGAAGGATTACCTTCCAGGAAAAGAAAAGGGTGAAGGATCGATATGTTAAAGCAATGCAGTCTCAGCAGTTTCTCCTTGAAACTTCCTTGACCCCCCGAATAAAATGCGGAGTTACTAACGCTAAAACAAAATCTTATGTGAACAGATTAACGATTCCCTTTTTTGCCCCCCAAAATCCTAAAGCCACCCAACCCATCTACACAGACGCCACCACCGCCCCTTCTTCCCCTCCACTTCTACTGCTCTCTCAAAAGCTTCATCAAATCATTCGTCATCTCCTCCTCCACCACCACCACCGCCACTATCGCTCGCCGACCACCTCCACTTCCCCGGCTCCACCACCGCTAAACTCTAGCGGCGTGCCGCCGCTGCCGCCGCCGTCGGGCGGGATGAAGGGCGTGTGGAAGCAGAGCGGCCTGGGGGCCATGGCGTGCGCCGACATCGGCCACCTCAACCCGCTAGGCGCCGCAGCGGGCCGCTCGCGCCGCCGCGCGAGGCTCGTGGTGTACGGCTTCGCGGTGGCCTTCGCCGCATTGACGGCCTACATCGCCGTCTCCTCGCCCGCCGCTGGCGCCGGCGCCGGCGTCGGTGGGGGTGCCTCGTGGTTCGGCGGCGTGTACGCGTCCACGGCGCCTTACCGCTCGCAGGTTTCCAACTTCTTCTCGTCCATCTTCCCTACCAACTCCTCGACCCCCTCGCCGGAGCCCCCGCGGCGCGCCGGCGGTGGCGGCGGCGCGGCCAACGGATCAAGCAAGGGAGGCGGCGAGGTGAGCCGTGAGGGGGATAGTATGAAAGTGGGGAGTGGCACAGGGAGCAGTAACTCTGCTACAGCTGAGTCTGATAAGCAGTTGGGAGGTGAAGGTGGTGCCCCAAGCAGCAATGCCGGTGGTGGGAGTGCGTCACCGGCCGGAAATTCTGCTGGAACTGGCACTGCCGCCGCGAAGATCGGCGGCGAGGACAGTAGGGGAGCTCCGACGAGTAATTCTGCCACAAGTGACGGTGCGGCGAATAGCGCAGCAAATCAGAATAAGGGAATCGATGGAGGCAGTTCTAGTAGTCAGGCAGGAGGTGATGATGGATCCCCAACCAGTAGTTCTGCTGGAAACACAGTGGCGAAGGCTGGCGAGAAGAGTGTAGATGGATCTAATAAGCAGTCGGGAAGCGGAGTCCCGACCAATAATGGTGCTGCCGGAAATGGCAGCACGGTGAAGGCCAACACCCAGGATGCAGTTGGAGTCTCCAGCAATAGTTCTGTCGGTAGTGGCAGTTCAGCGAAGGCTGATTCCAAAATTGGGTCTAGTAACCAAGCAGTGACCGGAAGTGGTGCTCCGAGCAGTGGTTCTGCGGCTGGAAATAGCACTATGGCAAAGTCTGATGTAAAAGATGCAGTTGGTGCAGTGAGCAATGGTTCTGCCGGAAGTGGCACAGTTGCAAAGACTGATTCGAGTAATGGATCTGAGGCTCAGCCAGGGAGAGGAAGTGGAGACGCAACACATAAATCAGCCACAAGTGCTAGTCCGGGAAAAAGCAATGCCGCAGATGGCGGAGTTGAACACAATAAAGCGACTGGGATTGTGGCTTCAACTAATAATCAGACTGGGAGTCCCGTAATGTCAGGGGAGAAAGAGGGTGGATCTTCAAGCAAGAACCAGACCCTTGTAGCATCACCAATTGTGAAGAATCAGGACCAGACTACTGGAAATGGTGGTACTGTGAATAAGAAGGAAATAACTCCCCAGGGTAGTGCTGGTTCATCAAAGGATCATTCAGCCCAAACAATCGCCCCAAAAGGTGGGAATCGCAGCGAAGTTCTGATCAAGGGGAATGGATCATCAACTAAACAGGCTCATGGTGCTAGTGGAAATAAGAAGGTTGACTGGATAAAGGAGATGGCCAGCTGTGATATGTTCCATGGGAGTTGGGTTCGGGACGACTCATACCCTCTCTACCCGGGGGGATCATGTCCCCACATTGATGAACCCTTCGACTGCCATCTCAATGGCCGGCCAGATCAAGCTTACCAGAAGCTCCGGTGGCAACCCAGTGGATGCAGCATCCCGAGGTGAGGAAAGATTACTAGAATAGCTCAATCAAATGTCCGTGTGAATTCATTTCATGCTTGGTGCGTAACATGCCCAATTTTATTATTGTTATATTAGATTGAATCCGACTGATATGTTGGAGAGGCTGAGGGGGAAAAGGCTAGTTTTTGTTGGCGATTCACTCAATAGGAACATGTGGGAATCCCTGGTTTGTATCTTGAGGCATTCTGTCAAGGACAAGAGGAAGGTTTTTGAGGCGTCTGGTAGGCGTGAGTTTAAGACCGAGGGCTCATACTCTTTCCTGTTCACGGTATATATGTTCTCCATTTTGGATTGGTTCTACATTGCTGCATACTTTGCATCCAATTTAGTAATTGAATCGTTTTGTTGTGGAAATTTCTGTCGTTTAGGACTATAACTGCAGCGTGGAGTTCTTCCGCTCCCCTTTCCTAGTCCAAGAATGGGAGATGCGAGTCAGCAATGGAAATAAAAAGGAAACTCTTAGGCTTGACATTGTCGAGCAATCATCACCAAAGTACAAGGATGCAGATTTTCTCATTTTCAATACTGGACACTGGTGGACACATGAAAAAACTGCTCTAGGGTAACTTATCTTTACCGCTCTCTGGTTGGACAATCATCTCCGTTCATTCATATTGCTTAAACACTGAAGATACACTGTTATTTCCTGAACACTGAAGATATGTTTAATGTGCCACAGGAAGGACTACTACCAGGAGGGTAATCACATATATAGTGAGTTAAATGTCGTGGATGCCTTCCATAAAGCTCTTGTTACCTGGTCCAAGTGGATTGATGCCAATGTAAATCCTAAGAAAACCACTGTAATGTTCAGAGGCTACTCAGCGTCTCATTTCAGGTGCGTTTTGCCTTTTACCACATGCTATGTTTGATCTGCCTGGCCCTTAACTGAACCAATATATTGTTATGATCTCCAATATGCAGTGGAGGGCAATGGAATTCAGGTGGGAGCTGTGATAAGGAGACCGAGCCAATAAAAAATGAACAGTACCTGTCGACCTACCCACCAAAGATGAGCATTTTGGAGGATGTGATCCACAAGATGAGAACTCCGGTTGTTTACCTGAACATAACAAGATTGACTGACTATAGAAAGGATGCGCACCCTTCAATCTACCGCAAACAAAGCCTGACTGAGGAGGAGAGGAGATCGCCTGAGAGATACCAGGACTGCAGCCACTGGTGTCTTCCGGGAGTACCGGATTCCTGGAATGAACTGGTTTACGCCCAACTTTTGATCAAACAGCATCAAATGCTCCAACAATAAAGGCAAGTATAGGTTTGCTGGATGCTTGTATATGAAATGTTGTCGAGGATAATAATCAACATGATGATGAAAGTAAGGGCGACAGGAGACCTAGGATTTTTTTTTAATCCACATAGAGGGTAAAGTTGCCGGTTGGTAAGATCTCTCAATACATTCTTCAGTTATAGAGGCTGCTAGGACTTCATATTGTAAAGTTAATGCCTAGTGCTAATCAGAAATAAACAATAGTATAGATGAGATGATATAAAGATGCTTCTGTGTTTTGGGTGATTCTCTGGCTGCTCTTTCGTGTCTAAGAATGTCACATAATATATTCTCATATCTGAGTTTCTTTTGCATAAGTTGGATAATACGAACCACATGCAGTATAACATCCTCAACCGTTCAAAGGGATTGGATCTAATCCCTGCTTATCCAAACAATCCCTGAACAATGCAGTATTATTTTGTTCTCGAGAGAGAGAAAAGAACAATATATTACGAAGTACCTGCACGAGCAGATGTGTCCTGTATGAAATTCATGATGCGTTGAAAGTTGAAACACATCTGCTGGAGACAGTTACGCGTATAGCAGCTGCTGTTAATGAGCCCAACTGTTGGATATTGCGAGGCTGAGCCTGCACTTCACGGTGATTTTGCCGACATTTTCCCGCTGTGATGCAATCCATGTGAAGTGAAGGAAAATGGCCAAGTTGCAGCTTTTGAGGCTTGAAATAGCATGCAGCCAGCCGTTGTGTCCCGTTTGCGTGGGCAGAAGTACTCTTTTGTAGCAAATCTGCAGGTCATTTTCTGACTCCCATAGATAGCAGCTGTGCTCAGGTCTAATCCTACGTGCCAGTTTGTCGTCTTGTTTTTCTGACCAGGCTATATGTTGTAGGTTCTGTTGATAGCAAACTACAATTGCGTCTAAATAGGCATCACTTAACAGTTCATTCATCAAAACCTCGATCAGCATATCCTGGAGAGCTGAACTAATTCTTCTACTATAACCCCTGCTAAGTTGACTGTTTCAGCATCAGACTCTGCTACATCAGCGAAAATAATCGAGAAGTCCAGGTGAAGTTGTGGGAGTGCAAAATTCCTGGGCCAGAAAACCTGCCTCCATGAAACAACCTCTGGTGCAAAGAACTTAAGAAAGCCCATGCAAAGTCTTGTGTTGTGTGTAGTTATCTTTTCAATTTCCATCTATCTATTATTATATTATTAAAACGATATGAAATAAGCCACCACGTTTATCCACATAGATTAAAATATCTTCCCAACAACATAGATGAATCATATTGTTTATAGAAACTCGTAGACAACTCTTATTAGGTGAACAAACAGTACAACTCTATTTTAAAAATCCATAATGTGTACAACTCTTATTAGGTAGATAAAAGAATAAAACTATATTTTCTAAATTAAATTTAAAAAATAATTTTAATTGAATTTACCGGTTGGATGTAAATATTAGCTGGATAAATAATACAACTTTATTACCCTTAAATAGCTAAATTTTAAAATTAATTTAAATAAAAATTAGTAGTTGGATGATACATTTGATTTGTCTCCCTAAAAGCTTAAATTTTGAAATTAGTTTAAAATAAACTATTTCCCTAAAGCTAAAATGTGGAATAAAAATTACATTAAAATTAGCATTTGATTTCCATTTGATGAATATGCATCGATGGTCACGTCGATGTTGAGGTCATGAGGTGAGTTATTACACAATGATAAGAAAACAACGAATCATGCTTCGAAAGAGGTTTGCCAAACAAACTGATGAAGGTGGTGAGATGCAGTAAGACAAAGTTGGCGGTAATATGCCTATAGAGACGATTTTTGAAAAGGTAGATCAATCTAATTAGGAGTCGGTGAAAGAACCACCAGAGTTTAGGTCCTCGGAAGGAGCTTAGTGGCATAACCACTCGGTCACTATGATACACGTGATTCCAAGAGCAGAAACTGGTCGTATTATTTGGGTACCACATAATGTGATATGTTTAGTAAAGAGTGGGTTTAAGGATGACGATAATATCTGCTTTGCCGTTGCTAGTGACGAGATGAGCAAACGATAGAGACAAGCAGAGTAAGAGGACTTCACCTATACATAAATTTATACCAAACTCTAATCATGTTTTTAAATATATTTTTGGCTAATTTTTTTCTATATTTTGAATGACATATCAAAAAGCTAATGTAACATTGAATAAAGCAAATAACAGTTAGCGGCGAGGAACAAACAACTCAAAGAGAAATTAATACCAAATATAATAATATATGGATAAATCTAATCACACAAATACATGTGTGCTAGTTTCTTTTGATTCATCGGTCTTCCTTAAGGGTGCAGTCGGTTAACATATTCCTTTTCGCAGCTTAGCAACTGAGGGATCGTGAGATCAAATCTCGGAACACTCCTCTCCCTGTGAATCTAAATAAAAACCAGAAAATCTATAGATAACTGTATCATTTAGCTAAGTTCGAGTCCCTTTATCTAAACCAAGAGTCCCCCGCTTCCCCATCCGCTAGCCTCTTATTCCTGGCTTACTCGTTTGGGATAGCATAACTTTATGTTTATCGATCTATTTGTAGAGGAATCATATTTCAGCTTTAATTCTGCTGTGATCGCATTAATTGCTAGTCCCGATTTGGTAGTCCATTCAGCACACATTTGCTTAACTGAAACCAACCTGATTAAAATGGCCGAGCTAAGCATTAGGGCCCTGGCATGAAAATGCCCATCAGTTGTCCGGACTTTGCGGCAGAGAGACTGGCTTCTTTGAGCCCCTCATGCCGGCTAAAAGCTGGATTCATAGACCACACATGTCCCCCTGGCAAAGCCCAAATTTGCTTTACATCCCTGTTCGTTTCCCTGTTCCCACTGCTAAATCTGATAATCACCGCCCCACTTGATCTGACTGTTCGTTTCATGCACGATCCGTATATCCAAAATAATCAGGACAATGTTTTGGAGTTTTCCTCTCGTTCTCCGCCCCTCACCCCTTCTACAGTGCTCCTTTCTTCATCCTTTCCACTAGGCCCCTCTCTTCCTGTTCTTCCTTTCCCGGCGTCGGCGCCAGTGGTCTCAAGATAGAGGTGTTTTGGCAACTGGGCTCACACGAGCTCGGTCCAGAAAAATAAATAAAAAGTCACCGAACGCTTCTGTAAATTTGGAGAAATTCGTGTTTTGGTCCGAATTTCCGAGCCGCGAAATAATACCCACAACTATCCAGGAGTTTTTTAATTATGGACATATAGTAATCACATTGCCAACACAGTGACGAACATCCACATTTTATTATAGAACCAGAAAGTATGCTTAGCAGCGGTTTATCTTACAACTGACTGGAACATCCGAATCCAAAGTTTACATTACATTCAAAAGGGACCTACACCACAGGCGCCTCGAGCGTGGATAAGACCTAAAATTCACATTCATTTCCATCGAAATATTCTTTATCAAAGGTTCTTCTTCGTCTTCTGAAGTATCTGTGATGATTGGTGCAGTAATGAGTACATGACGTACTCAGCAAGCCATGTTGGGAAGATACACTATATAACTACATGCCTCGGATTTCAAAAGAGGGGTATAAGATTTTATTATTTGGTAGATGCATAGCCCTATGCTCCATCTTAGTATTTAAAATCTCTTCCTTTAAACATTTGATTACAAATCTTAGTGTTTAAACAACCCTGCCGGGTCATCGCCAGATTTAACTAATCATCACTAATTTCTACTTGTGTCTTGTACTGAGAATCACCTCTAAACATAGCTTCATTAACTAGAAGCACGGCGTATTCGAATACTATTTGAATTAACACTGCAGAGTGGCTCAGCTTTACCACATGATACCTATACCTCTTAGTGTCACTGTAGATCAACAGATGCCCATCGGTGTGTCGACAGAGGTAAATTAACAAGGCTTTTTATCTGCTCTATCTTCTGAAGTTTCTATCTAGGAACATTACATCACTCGCTCTCCCGGGAGTTGACGGGCCAGTGTCAACTTCGCGACCCGGGAGTCGGGTGAGTTCCAGTTATGATTTCCCAATAAATGGCATATCCCTCATTCGCTTCTACGAGCCTTTCAGAGAAGAGGAACGACAAGCTATTCTGTAGTTGTTCAGCAGGTAGAGCAGATTTACTAGGCCAGGTTTAACAAGTAAACATGTGGTTGAGCGGTTCTGTGTTTATTACTTAGCATAAGGGTCTTGTCCTTAACTGCCTTGAGTAAGGTAATCCACCATTTTACCCTTACTTTACGAAAGGGGTATGGTTGCATATACAATACATGAAGAGCCTCATCTTCTCTGTCCCCAACTGTCGGTAATTTCTTTTTAAAACCACATTCTCCGAGTTTTGAACTAGGGTTATTGTTGTTCTACTATATAGTCTAACTTAACTTCTAATGCCGGTGAAGGATACTGATATGATTTACTTTTATCATAAGGTCTTCAAGGTGAATATGGCCTACAAAAATAGCTGGGCTGTGGGGTGGTAGGCGCTAACTACACAAGCATGTCATTCAAAAATATTTCATACCAAATTAACATGCAAGAAGTAATTAACTAAACTCGTATTATAATAAATAGTAAGACATGTGGGATCAACATGAACAAAGGAGTGTGACTTGCCTACTGCACCGTAGTCTGTCGGATCGTTGTCTTTAGGGAGGTCTTCACTGTCAGGATCCCTCCTAAGCATCGGATCGCCACTACCGCTTCCTATTTGCAAAAAGATCCAAACAAACAAACATATATAAGTCCGAGCTCGACGAATGCGAGCTGGGAGCAAAATATAAAATAATTTGAAAAATAATACTACAAATAGGAAGTGGGTGTGTGTGAGGTTGGAATCGGAATATTGAAAAGATGGAAGGAGTTATATGACGCGAGTTAGGGTTTTGGATGGAGAATCGGGATATATGTGGGATAAGAGGGTTTTGCGGGTTTTGGGTGTTAAGAAGTGGGAATCTAGATTAACGGTGTGGAGAATTAGAATCATGACGTCGAGACAATCGAAACAGTATATATATGTGTTTTTAGGTTTTCAGGCCCGACGGGTCGGGCCCGACCCGCAAAATTGTATAGGGCCCACTAGGGCTCTTGGGTTGGGCTAGGTTGGACATGGGCTGGACATCAGGGCTAGGTTTGGATATGGGCTTGGAATGGGTAATGGGTTGGGCTTAGGGCTTACTAGAAAAAGAAAAAGAAAATGGAAAAGAAATCCTATAGCTAATAGGCTTGGCCCAGGAGGAAGCAGAGCCGGCCCAGGAGGTGGCCGAGCCGGCCTGAGAGGGGGGAGCCGAGCGGTTCGGCTCTGATCTAAGCCGCTCGAGGGGACACGGCTCGGGAGGTTGGCTCTGCTTGATTTAAAATCGAGTCGATGGTTTAGATTGGGGAATTGGGGCAAGAAACAGAGGAGGGGGTGGCCGCTGGCGACGGGGAAGAAATTTACCGTCGGGGAGGCTCGCCGCCGGTGACGGGAGGCACGAGGAGGCTCGGGAGGATGCAGTGGTTCCATTTTAGGGAAGAAAAGGAGCGGTTGTTGTGGAGATGGGGCTTGGCAACGGGGAGGTGGTCTCGGCCTCACTTCGCCAGAGCGGTTGAGGATAGTGGCGAGGTCGCCAGGGCTCAGGAAGAAGGAGAGAAGGGAGCTAGAACGCTCGAGAGGAGGTGGGGGAGCTCGGGTGTGTTCGGGGTGAGGAGAAGGGAGCTCGGGAGGGGGTTGCCGGTTTTTATAGGAGGCGGGAGTGGTGCGGCCGGGGTGCTCCGCTCATCTCCCGAGGAGATGAGCTCGCCGGTGGATTTCAAAATTTTAAATGGATTTTGAATTTTAAAATTTTAAAATTTTTCATACTGTCACAGGTACGATATGGGGCTTGCCAAACTCACACACACAAAATTGCTGTACACGGGTACTATAGCATCTTCGATTTTTTTTGAACCTTTTAATGAAATACTACCACTTTTTCCCCTCAGCCAGATGCACCTGTGCTCGTAACCACATAGACAGTTTTTCTTTTGACTTTGCTGGCTGGTCTAGCTATGAGCCTTTGTCCTTGTCGCCGTCTCACGCCATGGCCGTCGCGATGGTGGTTACCTAGTTCGTCTCTGGCGAAGGCTAAGATAAGCTTTGCCCCCTATAAAATTTCCATTGTGATGCTACTGTAGACCATCTCTGACACCCTACTGCATTGGAGGATTGTGCAACTTCACATGGTATATGCGTCATGAAGGAGTCTTTTTTGAAATATTAATTTTTTATTCAAAATTTTTAAAAATAATAGCACATTTGGAAATATTGCAAAATTAGGCTAGAAATCGCCATGGGCAATGGCGATAAGACCCAATCGCCGGCCTGCCGATAAGAGGAAATCGCCAGGACCCATGGCGATAAGAGGGCAAACGCCAGATGATATGGCATTTGCACGTTAAAGATAAACGCCAGACGATCTGACGTTCAGGTGCATTTTCCATTAGCGAGGCTAAACGCCAGAACATCTGGCGTTTGAATTTAACATAGAAACGCCATAATCTCTGGCGTTTTCCCTCCAGGATGCATTTTGTCGTGCGGCAAGGTCACTATCGCCACTGGGCGTGGACGCCACGGCTCGTGGCGATTTCTATTTATCGTCATGGATGGTGGCGACTGGAGCCTAATTTTGCAATATTTCCAAATGTGCTATTATTTTTGAAATTTCTAAATAAAAAATTAATATTTCAAAAAAAAGCTCCGTTATGAAGCCCTTAGTATAACACTCCGTTGGCGCAGTTTAGAAAAACAATGGTATCACATTTGAGCCCAAGGATATACACTCGGTTGGCGTAGTTTAAAAGACTTATTGTATCACATTTGAGTCCAAGTTATATGCCTGGAGAAGTCAAGTCGTGAGGTGAGTGCTAAAATATAAATATATTACTAATTTTTCCTCATTAGCTTAACCTTTTCCATGAACTTAATAATAGCCGTCGTGGTTGGAGGTCTCTGCCTTGCATGTCCATGGTGGTCATCGGAGCTAGATCTAGTGTGCAGGACTAGTCGGCGAACTTAATAATAGCCGTCGTGGTTGGAGGTCTCTGCCTTGCATGTCCATGATGGTCATCGGAGCTAGATCTAGTGTGCAGGACTAGTCGGCGATGACCTCAACTAGCTGTGCGCCCCTCCATCCTGAAGGCTTCGTCTAATCTCCTGCCAGATTTTTTTAGATAATGATCTCTCCAACTAGATGAAGAGCCAATACTCTCGTTGACGTCGATTGTCCGCGATATATCCCGCGGCAGCCAGATCCGGAGTCTAACAATGCGGAGCTCAATTACCGCCAACATCAACCCAATATCTTCTCTACTATTAGTTTGGGAGGAGTTCACTACTTCACCCCAAGACTAATATGCAAATTTCTTTTTCTTTCAAGACTCTTGCGTGTTTAGTTTACCAATAGTATATCCAGAGAACTAAGATTCGTTTTGGGCCTTCGGTGCACCTGGCTTATGGTGCACCCGGTGTACCCAACCTGATTGCCCCTCTGAAAGTTTCTTAAAAATTCTAAAAAAACCAAGTATATAGACACAACATATATATACCATGTTAAAAATTTTAAATCCAAATTCGAGATACAACTTGAGAAAAAAAAGATAAATCTAGTATTGATAGTGATAATGAGCCAAATTCACAGCTCAATTTGAATTAGCTACTGTTTATAGAATGTTTTGTCTTTTTTGTTTAACGAGCTGTGTTTTGATTTTGGATCTAAAACTTTGTGACATAGTAGATACATATTGTGTTTGTACACTAAAATATTTTCAGAATTTTTCAAAATTCTAAAAGAGATTACCGAGGTAGGGCTACACCAGGTGCACCACTAGTCCCGGTGCAAGAGGCTTCTCTGATTCAATGGATTTTCAAAAGAAGAACTGTAATTTCTAGGTAATTTTTATGAATAAGTCGTTTGATTGGTAGAAATCGCTTAACCAAATTCTTTATAAATATTGTAGCATCCCTATGGAATAAACGAGATTTCATAGGAATTTGAACACCCACCACGACATTTTTTACAACACTATGAATCAAATGAGTTTATTTTTTTGTGTTTTTTAACCCTCTATTTTACGCGTACATTCCTATTATATTCGTACGATATTTCTGTTCTGCGTTTTTCGATTTCGCAGCGAAAGGAAGAGACCTCAATGTGGTAAACATGTCATATTAGATACGTACCACGTCTCATCAAGTTATGTTAAGTACAGTGCAGAGACACACAACCCATTTACGACATAATCATGCCACTCATGCATATACATACACGTGTGCGTGTTCCCCCATGTAAACATGTTAGAAAATTATCAGGGGCACTACCGGCACACGCTATTTCACTGAACAGACACGCAAATGAGGAATGAGGCTTTGACGTTGACGAGCAACGAGTAAACCATCAGTTGTGGCCATACGAGCCACGAGTACACCATCAGTTGTGGTTCCTCACGGTTAGTCCATATAACATCTGCGTTATATAATTTTTGATGATATGACTGGACTTCTCTGAACGCATCATTGGGCAAGCTCTTTAACCAACGTACAATACCATCTTAACGGATGTGCATGTTAGAGTAATGGTGAGGGTGCTCGTTCCAACCATCCGGTCTTGATCTTTAGGATCGATACGGTACTACTAGTATATTTCATTAGAGTATGAGCTCTTTTACAGTACCCTGGAATAAATATGGACCGTCTATTTACTCTAATCTAATGGTTAATCTTCTCTGGTACTCCAATCTAGATACAAGGAGTACTACTTTAAATCAAACAAATTAAGTAAGGGAGTACCTTGATTTAGAGGGTAGAATTGGAATGAAATAAACTAAAATTCCCGGAGGCGGGCCGCCGGAGACGTGCGCGGGGCCGGAGGCGCACGGGGCCGGAGTCGCGGGCCGGCGGAGGCGCGCCGGTGGCCGGAGGGGCGGGCCGGCGGAGACGTGCGCGGGGCCGGAGGCGCGCGGGGCCGGAGGTGCACGGGGCCGGAGTCGTGGGCCGGCGGAGGCGCGCCGGTGGCCGGAGGGGCGGGCCGGCGGAGACGTGGGCAGCCGGAAGCGCTCGCGGGGCGGAGGCGCGCGGGGGCGGAGGCGCTAGCGGCGGGCCGGCCGCGTGCGCCGGCGAGGAGAGGTGGCGGCGCGGGGCGGTGAGCTGAGGCGGCGGCGCGGGGCGGCAAGCTGGCGGCGAGTGCGGGGAGGGAGAGAGGCGGCGGGTCTGTACGCGTGCAACGGGATCGGGAGGAGGCCGGTAGCTGTGCAACGAGATTGGGAGGAAAAAAGACGAGAATACCCTTATAAATTAATGGTTGGATTTAATTGGTACTCCTAGTTCTATTTGTGGAGTACCAAGGTACTGTAAAAAAAACTCTAGAGTATATATGTGAGGAGGTTCTCATGCCTCAACAATATTTCTAGATTCTTGGGCGTGGCTCATAGTGTATGCGTCCTGCTTGGTTACTTGTCCTCTCTAAAAAAAGGGTACGATCTTAGAAAAAGATGCATTGGCCAGCTTTCTGCTTTCGCATCCGCATAGTACAACTCCAAAACGCACGCTGCTGTTTTGCGCGTTGCACGCAATTACGCAAATACAAACAAGTGCACTACACAGTGGGCGGTACTCACTCATCTCAATTCTCATGGCCATCACGGACACAAAATGGTAGGCAGCTTTTCAGTGTTCCAAGCGTTGGAGGGTGATCTCTCACAAAAGATGGGGCATTGGACCGGCCAAGATCAGGAGCTGATCTGGGCCGTCCGATTCTTGATCCGATGCCCTTCTGTGCAGGAGTGCCAAAGGAAGCATGTGCTGCATGCCCAGCCAAAGCCCAGCCAAGGCCAGACAGCAGGCAGTGCTGAAAATTGCACCATCTACTACTATTCTATTTACTGGTTCCCATAAATAAATGTTGGCATGATGAGGCATAACAAGCAAACCAAAACCAAAAGCCCCCCTTCTTTAATTTGCACCCTCCCCAAATCTCCTCCGTTGCCCTCTCTCTCCCCCTCCCTCTTTCTCATCCATGAGAATCAGGAGGCGGCCACAGCCCTCCTCTTCCTCCTCCCTGCAGCCCTCAGATCTATCCACATCCACTGCACCTCAAACCCCACAGAATGCAGCAAGAAACCAAGAATGCCTTGAGGGAGGCAAGGAGGAGGGAAGGCTGCATGCAAGTGTGGATCTCGGGCAGAAATCTGCGGTGGCGCGGCGCTTGGCATTGCCGCAGGTACGCATATTTCTTGATTTGTTCCTGCATGCTCGTTCTTGCACTCATGGGGCAGGTGCCTAGATCTAGTTAAATCCCTTGCTTTTTCGGGTTCGACTCTCCAGGACAATGCAGTTGGTTGCGTAAAGAGCCTGGGTGCAGAACAGCGAGCTGATGATACTCACAGGAGGTATGGATTAAAGAAGTACACAAAAGATACAGAACAGCTTTGTAAATTTTGACTAGAAAATAGATTGTTTTCTTTTGGTATTTTTCTCTGTTCTACTGTTTCATAGTGGGCGATGCCAGCTTGACCCATGAGAGACATGGATCCAATTATTTTAGTACGCTACCTGTCAGACAAAACGACCCAGTAGGCATGTTCTCCCATCCATTAGCCCATAATTCCATAGGCACTTCTCGTTGCCACTTTGGTGTGTTCCTTGTATAGTGGATTTTATTTGGTCTCTTGCTGATCGATCAGGCTCACATCATTCAGTCTGTTCGTTTGGTTGTTTTCTTGTGTGATCTAGCCTTGGCCTCTAGTGCGCGGCGCAATTCCAGGACCGATGCACATTGCCATGCCACCTACCTGTTTACTTCATCACTTTTTAATCAGCGTTTGTTTGTGCAAAAGAGATGACGCATTTTTGCACTTGCAGTCTGGCGAATGGCCATCGCGGCACGGACCGGAAGGAGGACGTGACATGCACCGGCGGCATCGGCGACCGGGCGGCCAAGGTGGAAGGACCCGTGAGGAACGGCGTGGCGGTGCCAGCGGTGATCTTAGCCGTTAAGGATGAGAAGAATGGCGGCGACGGGAGCGCTGCTGCAGGTGGGGCCAAGAAACGTCGCGGCCCGCCGGTGCTGATGGAGGGGTCGCGGTGCAGCCGGGTGAACGGCCGCGGGTGGCGCTGCAGCCAGCCGACGCTCGTCGGGTACTCGCTCTGCGAGCACCACCTCGGCAAGGGCCGGATGCGGAACGCGACCGCCGGCGGCGTCGGACGCGGCGGCGCGGGCCAGCTCGGCCGCACCGAGCACAGGGCCAGGATTCCCGCCGCGATGGGCGTGGTCACCACGGCGGCGCCCCACGCGGAGGAGCCGAGCCTGCGGCGCTGCTAGGCAAAGCGGCGTTGCGATGGAGCCGCGGAATTCTTCTGTTTTGGGGTGCATTGTGGTGGGAGATGAGATTTCTTGCTGCATTTTCTGTGGCTATCAATGTCGGCGGTGGCATGCAAATGCAGCCACTAGGGACGGCACATGGAAACAGTGGTGTCGTGGTTGATGTGTGCTTCTGCGCCCAAATTTCACCGGGGTTCCCCAGTAATTGTACCTGGCCATCAGCCATGCAACATTGCAAGGCTGCACCTGTGCAAATGCGCTTGCACCTGAGAAGAACAGTATCCGTTTATGTAGACTGTTGCTGTGGTTGGTGCAACCTTGAGGGCAAAAAAAAAGTACAGACCTTTTGGGCCTTCAAGTGCAAGAAAAACAGACCGAGCAACGATGGAAATAACTGGGATTTGGAGTATCGATTGACTTGGCTCGAGACTTTTAGGCTACAGACATACTTTTATCCCAAAATGCACTTTGAAACTGTGATTTAGCAAGTTTTAGAAAAGCTAGCAGGTGAATTCGATCGGCGGAGGCCGGACTTACATTTAATCTGATACACACCTGTTACGGACGCACGGATGCACGGGCGATCCGGATCTGATCGAGACAGTGGCACCACCAGCACGAAGATGCGATGCCAGCATGCGGCAAACTGAGACGAGCCCGTACTGACACAGAGCTAGCACCGGCTGATCTGTCGGCGTAGGTCGTTGCCATTCGCCGGACCTCGTGGCGCACCGGCCGTCCCGCTCCGTTATTGCACCATCCAAGTGTAAGCCTGCACATCCATGCGATCGCCCATCGGGCTAGACGTACGATGTTACTGGTACCATCCGCGTCGCGGGCGAGCGTGTGGAATGGTGGGTGCGCGTGTGCGCGGCCTTACCATCGAGTTGTGTGGCGCGCTACGCTTTCGGGTGGCGCACTGGCGCAGTACGCGTGGCCCAACGTGAAGTTGAGGCGAAACAGCGGGCCGAGCCGGGGCGCTCATTCTCGCGGTAGAGCCTCACGTACGAACGATTTCGATAAACCTCTCTCTCTCTGTCAGAACATGCTCCTCTCCTGCATGCCTCCTCGTCTAGATTTTGCCATGACCAACATGAAAAATAGCAAAAATGTCTTTTAAATTCTGAATACTAATTTTAATTCAAATTTTAATAATCTATATACAATATTTAGATAAAATCAGATAAAAAATCATGAACTTTCAATAATCTGACATGAATTTTCAGCCAGAGCTTTCAAATAAGGATCGGAACATGGATTTTTCATTGAAATAACATGTACTTTCGACTAGATAATCACCAACTTCCTACTGCATGAGTATCACTTTTCACTAGATGAACACATATTTTCTACTCAAACAATTGAGGCTTTCCACTAGATGAACATGAACGTTTCATTGAATAATCACCAACTTTCCACTGGAAGATCGCCAACTTTCTACTAAAATAGTTGAGGCTTTCAGAATGTAGAAAATCAAGTTCACCCACAACAAAAATGAAGCTTTCAAAACCTCACAAATGACTTCCAAATCATACATATCAGGCTTTTAATCAAAAAAATGACAATTCGAAAAATCACAAAAATTATAGATCTAGGACCTCCCTACCCTTCCACGTTAGTGCTGGCAGGGGAGGAAGGCGGCGGCTAGGAAGATTTGTGGGTGGGGAGCCAGCGGTGGTGCACCGGAGGCCGGAGAGGATGGCGCTAGCGGAGTCAGAATTCATAACAAGTTTGGTGATGATGGCAGCACCGTCGTAGTCCCGGCCGTGCAGAGAAGAAAAGAGGAAGGGTGAGGGATTGGTCGTGCTGGCCAATTAGCACGCTGGGAGATAGATGGGAGGTGGTAGCCGATGGCCGCACAATTGGAAGAGACGGCGAGCGCATGCTACAGCAGAAAATGTGAATTACTCGGGAAGAAACGAGAAGAGCAAAACACATGAGAGGATAAGATTAACAGAGTTAGTGATGGGACCAACCGGTGGACAGGTTTGGTTGGATCGATTGCTCTCGTGGTCGTCCACCAAAGAGCACTTTCGCTGGTTCTCGTAGTGTCTTGCCCCGGCCACCTGGTTGAACATATTGGTTTAGGTTTGATGGGGGTTGGGACGGGTTATTTGGTACTTCCTTTCTTGGTGTAAGTACGAGTCCCACTCCTGCATAGGGGCTCCTCCATTGCCCAGTCTGCCTCGACCGGGCCCACATCTTCGTCTACATCTCGCATTTTTCCTCTTCTGTTTACCTTTGCCCCATAGCGTTGTCCTAGTCACTCGCCTCCACAATACATTTGTGGGCATCAATTTAAAGCCTAGAGGGTCGTGAAGCATAAGCATAACGCTTGAACCTAACTCGTCCCCCAGGTCCTCGATGGGTCTTCGTCTTCATCTCTACTCCATGTTCAGCTACGCCTCGCACCATCCACTACCGTAGTCCACGTCGGGCCATAGCTCAGGTCCACCATTGTCGCTTCGCACCGTCCAGGAGGAAGACGAGAAGACCCAAATGATGGGCTAGGCCTAGGGTGAGCTAGGCGAGCAGCCAATCATGCACCTCGCATACACGAAGCATATCTCAAATGTGTGAGAGGCGGTCAGGCTATTGGGAGGAGGTTTCCCACGCACATGGCCTTGTGGTGGTGTGTGCTATCGTTTTATTGGTTGACTTAGCTCACCACTGCTCAGGTTGATGGAGGCGGCATGGTGGCTAGTGCAAGGGTACTGGGCGGCCCAACTGCGGGCGGGAGCCATTGTTTTGCTAGTCTAGCTATGCTTTCAGGATCAAGATAAGAAAAACTTTCAACTTGATGCACATTTTGTACATTAGAAAGTGCTACTAACATGGAAACTGTCGAGAAGCTGTGCTGGACAAATATGCTCTTTTGGATGAAGGCAAGGAATTAAATCGTATAAAGTTGTCCAATTTTGAGATACACGTTAGTGCTAAGCCTAAGCTCAACCAAGACCGGAGCCAGTGGGGAACCTTTCCATTTCTTAACCGACTTTGGACTTGCGCAAAGCATCTTCCTGATTTTGCGACTCACGGATCAAATAAGACATGTACGATGGGGTGATGTCAGCTTTCTCTTTGCGAAGTTACATATGATCTTCCAAAAGACTAGATTCCATAATCTCTACACATCTCGCAACGGAGAATCTAGAATTTTATTACTAGGGTGCCTGCTTCACGGGCACAAATGAATTCTCATGAACATCACAAATCTAACACATATGTTCAACATTTATCAAAATTACAACACGTGTAGTTTAAAATGGTCTCATAGCATAATAATCCCAACAAAATATGTTTAAAATAGACCTTGGATACCTGAGTTGAGGTATAAATACCATATGATATCACCCTTACCGATGGGATTAGCATTTTTCTAGGAGGTGCCATGGTACCGATGGAATCCCCATAGATCTGCCCATGACACCCTTACCGGATTGTAGGGCTGATGTTTGGTATAGTTACATGAAAGTGGATCTTGGCTTCCTAACTGGATTTGATGATTAATGACAAAACAAGTAAGAGACTAATATATGCATCAAGTTGTTAATTAGGAATTTAGTCCCATGAGTGTCGGAGTATTATTCTGGCAATACTGAATATGGGGCGGTGTGAGCACAGCAAATCCGGATGGGTGCACACGGGAGACAGGATTTAGACAGGTTTAGGCCCTCACGGAGAGGTAATACCCTACGTCCTGTGTTTGGTGGCTAGTATAGCTTGAATCCCGAGTGCCGCAAGCCCTGGAGAATCGATCTCGAGGTTGCTTGAGCTATGAAAC